>CM073123.1:52245794-52530794 GCA_037039145.1 Fundulus diaphanus | reverse complement strand
CCCGCCCCCCTTCTAGGAAGAGTCCGAGGAATGCAACAGAGGGCTTGTGGAACTCGCACTTTTCAGCTTTGACATAAAGTTTGTTCTCTAGAAGGCGCTGGAGGACAAGGCGGACATGCTTCAGGTGCTCGGAGGGACTACGGGAATAGATTAAGATGTCGTCAAGGTACACAAACACAAACTGCTTCAGATAATCACGAAGAAGGTCGTTCACTAGGGACTGGAAGACTGCGGGGGCGTTACACAAGCCGAAAGGCATAACCAGATATTCAAAATGACCGAGTGGAGTCTTAAATGCTGTCTTCCACTCGTCTCCCCGGCGGATCCGCACTAAGTGATAAGCATTGCGCAGATCCAGCTTAGTAAAGATGGTGGCTGACTGAACTGGCTCAAGTGCAGATGAAAGGAGTGGGAGAGGATATTTATTCTTGACCGTGATTGAGTTTAAACCTCTGTAGTCGATGCACGGGCGAAGGGAACCGTCCTTCTTCCCGACAAAAAAGAACCCTGCCCCTAGTGGAGAAGACGAGGCACAGATGAGCCCTGCTGACAGCGACTCGTTAATGTAACTTTCTAGCGCCTGGCGCTCGTTCTGCGAGATGTTATATAGGCGGCTAGACGGCAACGGGGCGCCAGGTAAGAGGTCAATCGCACAGTCATAGGGACGGTGCGGCGGGAGTGAGCTGGCCCGAGTCTTACTGAAAACCTGTCCAAGGTCGTGATAATCAGGAGGAATTGATCTCAAAACCTCGGGATCAACCTGGACGCAGGTAGGTGTGAAAGATGATGACGAAGGTGCTGCCGATTTTAAACAACTAGCATGACAACTGGGTGACCACGAATCAACTCGACGGTCCGTCCAGTTAATCTGGGGGTTATGATGCTGTAACCATGGGAACCCAAGCACCAAACGGGCCTGCTTAACGGGAAAAATTAAGAACGTGACCCGTTCCCGGTGATTACCCGATACCAGCAACTCAAAGGGTAATGTGCGGTGTGTGATGCGGGGCAGGATGCCTCCGTTCAGTGCAGAAACCTGGAGAGGTTGCTCTAACTCCACTGTCTTTAAATTAGCCTGCTGGACTAATGATGGGTCAATCAGGTTAAAATCACACCCAGAGTCGATTAGAGCTGACACCTTGAAAGTCTCCCGGCCGGAAACGACGGCAGCGGGTAAACACAAACGAGGAGGAGATGATGGGAAGGACTCAGTATGGTCCGCCGGATCCTCCTCTACAGCCGACGGACCGGCTCTTTTGGCCGCTCCGGACAGTTCCTAATGAAATGTTCGGGCGAGGCCCAATAAATGCAGAGTCTAGAACTCATACGCTGCTGCCTCTCGTCTGGCGTGAGTCTAACACGCCCCAGCTGCATTGGTTCGGGTGAAGAGGGAGGTGGCGCAGTGGATTCGGCGGAACGAGCGGGGGTCCGCTCAATAGGAGCCGGCCGGAACAACGGCGGAAATGCTGGGCGGCTTCTCCCACGCGCTCGTAACCGGTTATCTAAACGCACAGCCAGAGCTATGCATTCCTTGAGTGAGTCTGGCTGTTCTACACGCGCCAGTTCATCCTTTAAAGATTCATCCAGGGACTGAAGGAAAACTGATCTTAAAGCTCGTTGCTCCCAGCCCGCCGCCGCCGCCGCAGTGCGGAAATCTATAGCATAATCCGCCACCCGTCTACCCCGCTGACGTAAGGTGAGGAGCCGCTGAGCGTCTTGGGACTCATCTGACTCGGCGGCGAACACAGAACGAAACTCGGAAACAAACTCATCGAAAGTGCAGTTGAACTGCTGGCAACTAACGAAACGAGCTTCGGCCCATCTAAGAGCTCTGCCCGTCAATAACCGGAGAACGTACGAGATCTTAGTGTGATCTTGGGAGAAAGTCTGAGGTGAGCGATTAAAGACTAGGGAACACTGGAACAGGAAACCACCACATTCACTAGTCTCTCCGGAGAAGGTGATGATGTTTCACGCCCAGACTCCGGCGATGGAGGTGACGAAGGCTGGGGGGCGGGGTCTGGTGACACGGAAGCAACCGGTTGTCGGCTAGCGCTAACCATACCTAAGAGTTGGTTCATCTGTGTGGTTAAGTTCTGGAGCTGGTCGTGTAGCCCGATCACCGTAGATTCTAAACCTCTAATACGGTCCTGTTGTGCAGTTAAAGCCTGCCTGAGTGTGCCTGCTGGGTTAGTTTGGCCGGATTGTTCTTCTGTCATGGTTGGCTTTATGTATTTTGCCCACATGCAGAAGCACACTCGGGAGAACAGGTAAGTTTTTAAAGGTTTATTAAAGAACCAGGAAACGGGGAAATTCTGCCTCAGCGGAGGCAGCGGTCAAGGTTCAGGAAACCGGGTCGATCACTGGGAGGGAACGAGACAGTAGTTACTGCGGGAATTGTGAGGGGAACCTGATCTGACTAAGCTGGATGTGTAGCTGGGCGCAAGCTTACCACTCAGCGGATGGAGAGCCGTCCGGGGAGGAAGCAGTGGGGACTCAGCGCCAGCCGTGTGATGGTGGCCACAGGTGTCCCACCTTCGACCCACCGGTCTCTCGGACAGTCCGAGAGACCGGTGGGTCGAAGGTGGGGCCGGGTCCGAGCAGCACCGGGGAATCCAGAGGATCAGAACGGCGAGAGGAACCAGATGACCTTCCAGAGGTGGTTGGGGTCCAGAGGAAGGGAACCGACTCAGGAGGAACCAGGAGATTAGCAGGTGAGACCAACATCAAACAGAGATTGATGATGCGTGGAACTACTGCCACAGGGGACTTCACTGGGTCACGAGAGGAAGAGGAGGTACCACAAATGATAACAATCCGGCGTCCTCTCGCCGTCTGCGTGGTGTTTTAGTGCCACCCGATGCTGCTCAACTGCCCGCAGGTGTGGGCTCCGCCCACCAGTCAACCCCAAACACCTGTGAAAAAAGTCTGAGACAGCAGAGCCGGCAGCAAGCTGCACGGCCCTGCTAGCTGAGTCCTGACACAGACAATAACCAGAACTCGGAGTAGTTCTTCATGGAGCCTGATTAAAGTGAAAAATGACCATAGATAGGGACTGTAGGGGAGAGTATTAAATTTAAAAAGCAGGAATGTGAACCAATAAATAAATAAATATGTTAGATATAGGTTACACATGCTCACTGCTCCGTTTTAAAACTGGAAATGTGTTCATTTAAAATAAAAGGCAGATTTAACATAAATTCACCGGCAGCCTCCTATATATCTGCCTCTTTATTCATATTTGCGGTCTCCTTTCCAACCAATTCCTCACTCAATGGATGTTTGTGGCTCCGTTTCCATTTGCTACCATAAAATCAGACACTCCTTGGGTCTTTTCAGTGTCATTTAATGCAATCTCACAAGTTGGTGAACAGGTACAACTTTGTTGCTCACTGTACTAAATCACACATCCATTGACAGTATAAATAGCCAACCTAACAATAGTACACATTTTCAAATACATAAAATCATCAAGTATGCATGTCTTAAGTTATGGACAAATAAAAAGGCATACACATTATCACAGACCATGGAAGTCCAGTTTAGAGCTAAAATAAACTATAATTTCAAAAGGAAGAAGAAAAAAAAAAGAAAAAAAAAATCAAATTTTGGACATGGCAGTAAAATGGTAAACAGAAGGTTTGATAAATAGAATAAAAGTTCAACTGATAAATATCATGACAGTAGGTTAATTTAAATTAAAACCTAAAGAAAAGGGAATAAGCATAACTTCCTGCACAAGACAAAGGCAACAGGTTCTATTTTTTTTTCTTCCAAGTAGAAAAATGAAACACCTTTTCCAGATGCCAGCGGGAGGAGACTCCTGGCATGACTGCCTTGGTGTCCCTTCAACTGTAAGGCATTTATGAATGATCCAGGTGGTCTGAAGGAAGGCATAACTCTTTCTACTCTTTTGAAACTCAACTCAAGGACAAAGAGAGAATGGGGGGGAGGGGGAATCATTAATTCATCACATGACTTTTTCCTGTAATACTTCTTGATTCAATGTAAATGCAGCGGCCAATCAAAGTCTCGGGGACACACTGTACAACTATAAGTCCAACATTTCACAAAGATACGACTCAGCACTGCCCTTCCTCATTTTGTGGGCAATGAGGTTCACACAACTCGTTATCCCTCAGACACTTATGATTTCTTTAAGCTTTGAGAGGGAAGGTAAATTACAGCACATGGTTTTCAAAGTAAAATACTTCAACACAATGACAAAAAAAAAAGAGCTAGAAAAAAAGATGCAGCCTGCCAGGCAGCAAACTAGCGAGGAGGCGATGAGCTTCTCAGTAATGGGCGTAGGGAGATGTTGGGCTGGCGTGGCAGGCGGTTTGGCTCTACTGGATGCAGCAGTTGTTGCGATGGCGCAGGCGCATCTTTGGACGATATTTCTCCAGGTAGAACAGCTGCTTGCTGTTGAACGCTCCTCGACGCTTCCTGGAAGAAACAGCAAATGACTCAGCTCAGTGTTCTTTGGTTTAAAATGATTAAAAAGATACAGTTTCTAGAGTTGGGGTCCTCATATCCAGTCACCCGGGCATTTCCCAATGTTTTCTTCTACTGTTGCACCAACTTACTGTCGAATGAACTGGACAGCATCTTCATATTTCATCCCACATTCTATCAGTGCAAGCGCCACCAGAACAGGAGCTCTGCAGGAAAACACCACCATATCCCAGACGTTAGACAGAGGAAATCACTTGCAACTCAAGTTAAGATCATGCAAAACAATAGTTTTGGAAACGTTTTTCACTGCCAGGTAGAAAATCAGAACACAAGTTACATTTTCTCTCTTTTGAACAGGCCATGTAGTTGTTATGTCACGTTCGTTGTTCACCTGAACGGCAAAACCTCAACACGTTTTCCCCCAGAGATGGATCAGAGTAAACTAAGTGACTTTACCCCCACCCACACAAGCTTCAAACATCTAGTCCTACCAAAGAAGATGCAGAACCCTGACTTTAGAATGAAGGATTCCTGATATTTCTACACAACTGTTGAAAGCCAGAAGCATTAAAAGCCTGGAGAGCTGGAACAGGAAGTGTCGGCACAATTCTGTTTAGCATGGGCTGTGTGGATATTCTTGTTGTAAGCAAACGGGTCTGCATCAACGGCTCCCTCCTGACATCTTCTGCACAGATGTAACGATGAAAATACTTCCTGGGCTGTGCCTGCGTACAACAGCCGAAAAGTAAAACTGCTGTCTATCAACACCGGTCTGTGTGAGACTTTCTGGAAAACGGATACCAAAACTAAATAAATAAAAATGGAGGAAGAATACATTTCATTTTCTTTTTAGAGGGAAAAGACATGCATGACATAAGCTCCCTAGTTGGCTAGGAATCTTTTCTGGGCAACATTGGATCTCACAAATCAAACCGACTTTATCCCTAAGAGTTTGGGGTTTAACACCATCAACCGTTGCTGATTTAAGGCGGTGAGGCCTCACCTCCCGAGCCCTGACACACAGTGGACAGCGATGCAGCAGCCAGGCTCCTCTCTGAACTTCAGCTTCAGCAGGTTCAGCCAGTCATCCACGATCTGGTTGGAGGGAGGAGCTCCATCATCAAACGGCCAATCCTGAAGGGAGGTGAGGGGAGCAAACAAAAGGGGCAAATTATGTCATGGCGCCCTGGTCTGGGAAACAAGTGGGATGAATGGACAGATGTTGGGGGAGCCTGTTGAGCTCTTCTGTATCAGCAAATCCTGTGGGGTTTATTCCATTTAACACAGTAGCTGGCATCTATTTCTAATTTACACTAAATAATGGTGATGAGGAAAAATAGGCAGATATGATGCACAATTAAACGTTTTCCAGGTTTAGATAACTGGACACAGTTGTATTCTTTAGAATGCAGAAGGGTTTCAAAGCTTCAGATTCCCCAAACCCCTTTTCAAACTACAAGTACTGAAGCTATTGCTGACGTTGGACCGATCAGTTGCCCACCAGGACTGAACTTACCAGAACCTGAATGCCCTCTTTTACCACAAGCGTGGCATCGTAGGTGGCCTCACAAACTCTCACCACAGTGGTGACTCCATACTTCTTCAGCTCCTGCAGGAAAATGTTATAAAGCTGATTAGAAACCCGGCTGGTTACTTTGAGCTCTGCTGCTTTTCCAAGCCTAAAAGAAGACGAGTGACATCATCACAGCAGCGTCCAACCAGATGTTTCCGACTAGCTCTCATTTCACTCATTCCTACTGAGTTCGATAAAAGCCAAGAACTCACCTCAATGAACTTGTTCAGGGTGGCGTTGGTTGGATTGTGGGTAATGAGGAACCTCATGTTTTTGTAGGTGATCTCAACAGGGGCGGGTCTGTTCATTCGAGCCATTGTAACAATTAAAAAAAAACCAAAAAACTCTGTATGGATAACAAAACGTAAACGCTTTCCAAAAAAGGAAAAAAAAAAAACAAGCGTTAACAGTTAGAGGGAATGTAAAACACAAAGGTCCAATGAGCTTAAGGAAGCTCAGAAACAAAGATCCCCCAGTCTTCTTAAAAGTTGGCAAGGCTAAAAATCAAAAATGGCGGACAAGTTTAAGGAGATGCCAGTTGACAGAGTGGCAGGCAATTAGAAAAGTAACTTAAATCCTCTCCTTTGGGATGAAATCAAAAGAAAAGTAAAAAAAAAGGCTGGTTCCACCTTGAGTCTGGCCAGGTGGAAGCCAACGAGGGCAGTGTGCAGCGGGTGGAATTACCCCATCCAGGCTGAAGTATCGCTGGTTCTGGGAGGTCTCCCGGTCCTGTAAAATTTCCAGGGCCCCTCCGGTGGCTCAAGTATGTTATATGGATGGCAAGGTTTGCTGTTCACTCGTCTGCATAGGCAGCGTGCTGAGCCTGGCAGTAGTCTCCACTGCCCTTCAGAAACTCCATAAATGTGCGACCCAGAACACCACAGAACTGCTGCGAAAAGAGAGAGAGAGAGAGAGAGAGAGAGAGAGAGAGAGAGAGAAAAAGCAAAGCTTTAATAATCTATTTAGCAGAAAGGTGTGTGGATGAATCATAATGCAACCAAATTTCTCTAAGAATGTTGGCTTTGAAAGAAAAGGGAACTGCTGCAGTCATCTCAAAGTGAAGCTTGTTAATACGGGCCTGTGTTCTGATCGCCTGAACCTGATAACGTTCTTGGAGAACAAATGCCTACTCCAAGTTCTCAGAGTTTACGGTGACAGGTCATAATTTATCTGAGGCCTAGTCCACACGTAACAGAGTTTTTAAAAGAACAAATATCTCCCCAACACATGGGAGTTTTCATCCAAACCAACCAGCAGATATACGCCACTGAGCTTTTTTTTTTTTTTTTAATATGCCAGACACATAGGGGGCAGTGTACTGCAAAACTAAGACTTATGTCAGCCAATCAGAATCCTTTAAAACTATCACGACTTCCTGTTAGGAAAGAATCATGGCGCCAGGAGGTTGGATCTTGTGGACAGATAAAGAAGTTGAGCTTCTTTTAAACACCATATTAGAATATAAAGTTAATAAGACAATGTTGATTTTAACTCCACCGTATGGCCGTGTATAAACAATGGTCGCACACGTGTGACAGCGCAGCAACATTCACTGCAGACTGTGATTAACGGACATTAATATCCATCTTTTCATGTACGCTCACAGGCTCAAAACCGGAGCGTTTATAAATCTCGGCCGGAGTTATTAAGATCATTCGTTTTAAGGGATGTATAATGCCGTTTATGTGTGGCTGAAAGGCATAACCACAGAAAAATGTCTCGTTTTTCCCAGATATCCTGTTACATGTGGACTACGCCTGAGGCCATACCCAAAACTTATATATTTTGTTTACTTTCAAGGTGACAACAAAAATCTAATTTCTAACCTATTGTTTTAGATAAAGTAACACAAAGTAGGATTTAACCACAGAAAACAGTCCCATTTCTGGATTCAAACTATTTCAGTGGCACTATGAAAAAATTTGAATCTTGTGAGATCATGCTTCCATTTCTCACCAAATGATTCTACATGTACTCAGCAGTCCACACAGGACTCCTGTAAACATTGTAATTAGATGTTCCTGGAACAACCGGACTATCAGAAAATGTGACTCTAGTCGCCCCGGACCCGTTCTGTCCTCCATAGAAGACGGTGCCGTTTCTTCCCAGCCCGCCGTTCCCCGTACACAACGGCCCTCCTAACCACGTACTTAACCAATGAGTCTCTGTTTAATTCTCTGGGTAACAATTTTAATGAAGCGTAGAAATCCTCAAATCTCTCAGAATTTAATAACATTCATTTCCTAATGTTTCATGCCTTTTTTCCATTAACTGCTATTCTGATCACCATTTGGGCCTGACCCAGATTCTGACCCAGATCAAACCACAATAACTGAGTGACCTCCAGCTGATACAAAGTATGGTTGTGTCACTAATACACGTCTAACAGTAGACTGAGTGAATTACAGATTACTACTTTAAATCATTGCGTGTCTAAGCAGGTATAAAGCCTTGCCAAGGCAGGCCGAATCGATGCATCATCGGTTTAATGTACCACAACAAACTGTGCAGTTATTAATAGTACGGCATATTTAGGTAAAAACGCAATGTTCAAGTTCAAATAGAAGACAGCAGTAACAATGCAATATGCATGATTGCACAAAGACTGCCAGAGAAATGGACATTAGCATCTAAGAGACGGCGTAAATGGTTGTTGATCAGATCAAGAACCCGTGTAACCAGTAGCATGTTTTATTTTTATTAGATTTTGTTTTTGTCTGAGGTATTTATTCTCAGTATTAAATTGACATGAAAGCTCTAATTATAATGGTGGATAGATGTAATTGTTTATGTGGAGGTAATTACTTCATAGTGACATTTTAGCCTTCTGAACTTCAATCAAAACATAATACCGACACCTAGCCTGAAAGGACGAAGGTTATATAAAATATATATACAAAGATACTAATTTGTTCCAATGTCAATATAAACTGACCAATTCACATTTGACTAAATTGGATCGTTTGTTCAGACCGCAGGTCTGCAATAACAGCCAGCCTCCCTGCAGCCGCTCATCAACACGGATCTGCTGCTGGACGTTTAAACTCTGCTAACCCGTCGAGTACAGCCAAAAAAACACTGATGTTAGAGAGCAACATTAAAAAGGTGAAGATGTAAACCTCCTGGACAACACGCGTTAACCCTGTTTGAATATTAGCTTCAGAAACAGCCCAATGACGAGGTTCTGTCGATGTGAACTTCCCATGGAGATGTACTCCCACCCCGTTCTGCTGCAGTACGAATCAACAAAGGAAAATGTTGATTGGCAGACGCCTCAGCCGGCTAAGAAACAGTGAAGCAACGAAAAAACCAGGGCCCTCATCTCCATCACTCTTCCATTTAGCTGTAAATATTGGTTCGTATCTCAATTTAGTTGAGGTCAGCACAAGCCAGTCGGGTGGGATTTCTGTAACTCACAGAACGTATGATGAAGATTCATTGAGTGAGACACAGCGCCACCTCCAGCACAGGAGGTGTGCTGCATGAATCAGGATGTGATTCGTTCCCAGTTGTGCCACAGCACAATATTCGAGCCGTGTGCTGCACGAATCAGGAAGGGATTTGTTCTCAGAGTGGTGTGTGCGCGGGTTTATCCATGTGACTTCACACAACACTAGCCATTAGCGTGTGGTAACACGCCATCATTCCTGTCATACGTAGGGGTGGATAATAATTCAATATCAATATTTATTGCAATATAACTATTAAAGACGATACGACTTCTGGTATTTCTATATAATTACAGTCTGATTACAGCATTTATCACTGACATTCTGGGTTTTATGTAGTTTTATGCATTTTTTTTTTTAAAGCAAATATTTCTACAATGTTATATTGGGAGGAGTTTCATAAACAGCAGAAATAATTGTAATAAGTTTGTACGGGCATCTGTTGTGGCCATTCTTGGCCGTCTGAGGATTTTATTTTAGGAAATATATTGTGATATAAGTTTTGGCCATATCGTCCAGCCCTAACTGTACGCGCCTCACTCAGGTACTGTGTCACAACATGAACCGATCACATCCTCACTTGTGCAGTATTGTGCCGTCACTCTGAATGAACTGTTATTCGGTAATCAGAACTTATGAACGAATCATTTTAATGTAATGATTCAGTACACTCAAATTAACTGCCGCCTCCATCACCAGTGGTTAACAATGGCGCAGGTTATGTGAAGACAGACTGAAGCTCACAAGCGGAGGATAAAAGAACCCGTAGCAACCGCTTGAGGTGGGTACCTTTTACAGTTGAAACGATATCAGATACCTGGGAATCAATACCAGTACCTTTGTGTGTTTATGTAGTATTAAATGTTTGGATCTACAAATCCAAACAAGTTTGAACCTTATTAAATAATTTAAGAATTTTAATACACTGTCTGAATCCACAGCCCATAAAACTATTTTTTTTTTACCAACACAACAGTTATCAGAGGCACAGAGTGAACGTGGTGAATATGGGATTGAAGCTGTGTGTGAATAAAATTCAGGGAATTGTTTTAGTGCAACAGTTTCAGAGACAAAAAAACTAACTATATTAAAAGCATTCTATTTTAAACACGCTTTGTAAATCCGGGCGGGATACATTTGCAATGAGGGAACGAGAGGCTCTCCTCTCTACAACCTTTGCTCTGACTACAGACAAGTATCTTTTTTTGTGTGCTGTCTGGCAATTTGAATGGATCCCATAAGTTTCTTCAGACATTTTAATACGTCTTAAGGGAGAAATACGCAAAATAGTTACGTTATTTATTTCATCAATAGATGAAGGGCGATGCTGTTTTTCTGTGTATTTATCCTTTGCAAATATGTGCATACCAGGTGATGGGGGTTGGGGTTGCAGCTGGAGTGGAGGTAGAGAGGCGTGGCTCGATACACCTCTTGTTTTGGTCTACAGCCAGCGCTCAACAACCTACCTAGTGGTTTATTATCGCTTATTGCGACTTTAAGAATCCCCAATTTCTATTAAACAGACTAGTGATAGTATCAACAAATGTGTAGAAAACACACTGATACAACAATTGCCTACTGCAGCTTTAAAGAAAAATTTTGATGCAAGACAAAGACTGAGAATGACATTTATCAAACACGAACGTATTCGACAATAAGAAGGTAAATCTGTTTAGAACTGCCGTTGGCAATGAATTCATCTCTAGAAAAGGCGCTAGCCGATAAAAATGTGGAAGATCTGGTACACAACAGGTGGTAGGTGGGTCAGCTTTTGTGGAGTCATCAGCTAACACGTCGCATGAGTCACAGCAGAACAGGTGATGGAAAATGTGAAGGAAATCCACCTTCTGCGCTGCTGTGTGGTATCTTATGTAATGGCCACCAGTGTTATACAAAGGATGTGTCATTTCTGATATCTATGCCAGATTTTTTTCTTTGCAGGCAGATTTCTCCGTGAGGCCTCCGTTAGTTTTAACGTGTCTTCTTAAAATTTATCACCAGGCCGACTAAAGTGATTTTTTACGGCTCTCTTTTACCAAGAACCCCCCTCCCGTTTATGGCAAATGTAAAACCTAAGCTCTTCAATTATACTGCGATAATCCGCAGTTTTTGGGCAGAACGGTAGCATTTGGTAGACATTTTGTGGCACGAAGAAGCTATAAAACAAAGGCGATATTAAAGAACACTGAGGGGAGGAAAAAAAACATACATCATCCCCATTACCCTGCTTATTCCGCTATTTAGTTATAAACTCTAAACTTGTCCTTTCAGCTCAGATGAGGCGCCGTCACATAAAAAGAGGCCTGAAGACACAGACTACATGTTATTTTCACGGTAAAAACGACGCCCTGATCCGACAGCACCAAGATAGGTTGTGTAAAAACCCAAGATGGAAGTGTCGTTTGTGTTTATCGTCGACTTCACCCAAAGATGTACCAACTTTCACCAAGAGAAACTTCCGAGAAGACCGGTCAGGACCAGTTCAGCTGCGCATCCGACTGCCGCTTCCCGAGCATGGCGACGACTAGCACAAAAAAAGCAGCGCACTGCCAGGAAAAAACACGGACACGACCATCCTTACTTGGACATTTTGAAGAAAAGCGGGGAGAAGAGCTTTTGAAATTTGAGTTAAGATTATTTTTTATGAAATTTGTGCGGCGTAGGCCGCGGGTTTTGTCGAGGAAACGTGAAGGCCAGCTGGTGAGGGCTTCCGACCTGATTTAGAACAAAACCCGAGGAGATGCGCCTGAAAACAAAACAAAATGGCAGCCAGAAAATACGCTACTTACTGGGATATGCTTACTCATTGAAGATTGTAGCTTAATCATACAGCCGGTCCCAAGAAAAACGGTCAGAATATGAAACGGTTCTCCACCATACAGTCCGGTGCTGTTTCTCCGAGCTGAGCCGAAGTCTGCTGATCTGCCGGGGACGACACTGACACGAACCGGAGATGAGGCAACGCCGAGGGACGTTTCCGGTCTTGGCTTTCACAATAAAACAGCAACGCTTCAAACAACTGTTTTAAAATTTTACGGGAAACTAGGACTTGTGTTGTCTTACAAATACTTGGTAAACTAATTATCAGAACGAAGAGACAATGTCAAAAAACGTTAGATTTACTGCTACATGTCGGTTTGCTCCCCCCTCAGTGGATAGGGAGCAAAATTCACTGCGTTTTACCAACTGGCCCAGTATGAGCAGCTGATTTTGTGCTGAACGACACTGGTAATGTTGACCCTATGACTGTAACGCATTGCTATGAATTGGACCGGACAGGGTGCATAGCTCCATCTGAATTGGGCCTTTATGTGAAGTGCCTCGAAATAAAAGATGTTGTAATTTGCTGCTCAATAGAATAAACAGAACCTAATAGATCATTTGTACTGTGCAGGCTAAAGATTTCATGTTGTGTCCACTTTGCTGTGCATTCGGTAATCCTCATTTTTTTCATCTAATCCTATAGCACATATTAACATTAGCATCCATGTTTTTTGTGGTTCAATAAAATAGATGTACTGTTAAACAGGTGGGGAAAAAGATCAGTGATACTGGCTTCACAATTAAATCTAAGATCTATCTTTCAGCTTTCATTATTGTTCACCATACTCTAGGAAAATTTAAAGCAAATCTCACACTCTAAAGCCAAATCAAGAAGCTTCAGGTAAACAAATCTTTTCTTGGTATAGAGACTGTAGGGAGTGAACCCACACCAGCAAGACAGTCTTGCGCAAGGCCTCTTCAAACATACCGGTGCAACTGGTTATTTATAGTTTTTCTTGGAAATCTTTAGTGCAAAGCTTCCATCATTGTCCTTGATAACTAAGAACACACATTACTAAGAAATGACAGGAGTCAGACCTACTCCACCGAACGTCTATAAAAGGAACTTGTATACATCCACCCAGAATACACCTGCTTTTATTTTGAATATTCTGTTTCCGGTTTTCATGTTTCTTTGTTTCACTACCACTGCCTTGATGCATCCCTGGAAACCCCACCCTGAAAATGTGCGGAGATATGCCCAGACTCATCCCGAGGAGGAGCGGGTCAGGTGGTTACAGAGGCCCGGGAGAGTCTCCTGAGACCCCATGTGGGTGGACCCATCCACCGGATCCCAACTCAGAACACGAGCTGGGCATTTTACTATTAAACTTTATGAGACGAGTTTGACTCATCTAATTTCTGAAATTGGGATTTTTTTTAACAGGAAACTAAAACCCCTGCCATAAAATAATGGTTAGTCAGTTGTGTTTCTTTACAGCAAAAAAGAAAAGAAAAAAAGCCTCAGATGATGTATTAATAAACAATAGAACTGTCATAGACTGAGATTTTCACAAGACCAAAATACAGACAGGATCTCAGAACCCACATGAGGAAAAATGATTTAATTGTTTTTTTTAAAAAAGAGGACAAAAATAAACTTAAAACAAGCAAAAATCAGGGGCAACAACGGAGCCACAGGGACACAGGAAATCAAACTGTGAGTGACATAGAGAACAAGTCAACGGAAGAAAGCAGCAATTAGAAACACAACTGTGAGCAGCTTACAGGGGAAGGAGAGGAGAGGAAAAACCTGACATCACAGGTGGGAGAAATCAGGTGAGAAATGAAGAACAGCTGAGATCAATGAAGGTAGAGAACAGAGGGGAGGAGAATACTGAGCAGGGGAAACACAGGAAGAAAAACAGAAATAGTACTAAAGAAAGAACCAAGAACCTAATCCACAAACGTATAACAGCCCTAGAGAATATAGACAGAACCACATTGTCTGCAAACAGCAAAGATGAGACCCTGATGTTCCCAAATCAGACACCCTCTCCACAACTACATCTTAAGATGCCATCGCTTAGACGTGAACAAGGCCCATGATTTGAATCTGTTGTTTAATTTTATGGTGAATGGAAGCATGTTGATAAAAGTAGGCCTGTGTTGTACGTATTCTTTCTTCACACGCTATTTAATCAGTGAATAAATGTTAGCGATGTTGCGAATTCGTCACACAGCCTTATTAGTGTAAAACCTCATATTTTGTCTCCTGATTGAGGCTGTCTAACTCTGATTACTGTTTAGTTTTCACAGTAGGCTATGTTACATCCTCTAGGATAAATAGGTTTAGAAACCCTCATCTACCTTTCTGGAAGCTCATGCAGAGTTGCTTAGCGCTGCAATTTTTGTCTGCAGCGTGACACTCAATTGTCCTCTCCAACAGCCAATGGGATGAAAGCAGCAATGTTTCAGTCCCTACCAGTGGCTGGCGGGGACCAGTTCACAGCGGATCTCCACTGGCTGTTGGGTTTAGAGAGAATGTTCTAATCCATCACCTTTGTACCAATTGTCTATAAAAATTAATGTGCAAGTGAAGCCCTGCCTTCAAATCGGAGGCAAATCAAATTCTGAATTCCTATTCATGAGCAAAAGACAGACATGAATGACTCAGAAGATTTCCAGGTAACAATTAAGCATTTGTTTTATTTGGTTTAATTCAGTAAATGGATGCAACCAATATATATTGTACTTTAATCTCCAGAATACATGACAGTTTGTGTAATGGTACAGAATGGATTTCAAAGGTTTTTATTGAATTAAAAACCTTATTGCGCACTTGCCGACCGCTCATAATTTTTTGAGACTGTTGTATGTTTTGCAGGAGGGCCACTGTAAAAGCCAGGACCAAACAGATGGAACAGGAATGAGTCTGTGCAAAGAAGAGAAAGGAGTTCGAGTAACTAGGAAATATGTACCTCCTTTGGGCCAGAGCTGCAGAGGAGGTCCATCTGCAGACCAATCCCTGACCAGCACTGAAACACCCTTAGAACCTCTTTCAGTTATTGCTGCTTGTCCTCTGCGTAAGGCCGAAGATCTGAGAGTGAAGGAACCTACCCACAAGGAGGACTTGATGAAGGAGGAGTCTTCCCAGACCAAGGTGTCCTTTGGTGGACTAGGTATTCACCAGCAGACCATGGAGGAGCTGAAGAGCATCCTGAGGGACAGTCATCTGCTCAGCATCCGAGGAAGAGAGGAGGGGAAACCAGGAAGCCCGTTTACGTACCTCCATGGGAGCAGCAGCAGTACTGGTGGAGAACATGAGAGACGTGAGGATGATGACAACCCTCAGAGGACGTTCAGCACCTTCAAACCTCAGTCTGATGCTTCTAGAAGAGGGGGAAGCTCCAGAGAAAGTACACCTATTCAGCCGCCTTCCACTGTGGATTCATCCAGCTCATTCAGGTCTGCTGCCAAAGCAAATAGGCAGCCTGGAGTCAGGATCGACGCACATTCAAGCGGCAGCTCCTGGGGAGAGACTGGAGAGTCCCAATCAGGTCAGTGACGCTTTGCTTAAATGATGGCATGGTAGAAATATTTGTAAAAAGTGCAAGTGAAAAAAATTAATGTAGCATTTTTAAGGTTTTACAGCTATAGACAATGAGAAAACATAACGGCTAATATGCTTGACATATAATATCTTATTTCTAAGGGTCTGATTAATGACAGGTTGTCCTTCATGTGTATCTGAACTATCTTCATCTCGGTAGATTTCACACTTCTGTGGTATATTTATTTACGAGACCTTCTGAGTAATGGTTGGTTGGTTTTAGTTTGATTATTGTCATATTCTAGCAATAAATTTTTTTTAAACAAAATCCCTGATGGCAGAATAACTGCCCCCCCCCCCCCAACAATCTCTTTAATATATATGAAAATAAAGCATGTTTTTGAACATTTGTAATCTTTTTTTTTTTTTTTTACCTTTTAATTTATTATCTGTGACTTCTTCGAGGGTATAAGTATGATGCTAATTTTTGTTTTAGCCCCTCTCTACAAAGCTGGGTGAAGACTTATAATTATCTTGCCACCACACACAGCGACAAGGATAGTCAGGGAGAAAAAAATATCCTTGGGTCCTCTTGGTGTCATCAAGTCTCCATGACAACCATCAGAAGATGTCTGCATGATGGCAGGTTGTTTGGGAATGATGCCTGGAAGCCTTTTTTGTCCTACCTACATAAAGATTTGGAATCTGTTAAACTGTACTGGGACTTTAACCGGAACAGTAGGACCATGAGTGTATGATCGAGCTGAACAGTCCAGGTGGGTTAGTGGGAAACAAGAGATGATCACGTGGAAAGCGCCTCATACCTTGTGATGAGTATAGTGAGCTTTCTGTGATGCTGTGAGCCTGTTTTCCTACCAAATGCCCTAGAAACATTGGTAGAGAACATGGAACCATGAACTCTTTAAAATGGTACATTTAATTCAACTGGTGGATTCTACCACCAACCTAAAATATGTCATCTTTAGGTCTTTCAAAGGTATAATGATCCAAAACTTATAGTCAACCAACACAGAAATAGTTAACCAGATACACACTAACCTTTAATCAACCTTCTTCCATGGACATCTCAATCCTGGGACCGAGGGTAGTTGGCACAGTGACAGAATGCTGGTTTATTTCAGACTTGGACTGGATCTTCATGAAAGTTGTTCAGAGGACAACTTCGAGTTTCAGAAATACCACAGAATATTTATGTCAAATGAGATTCCTGGAGTTAAAACGTTTCTTCACTGATGTGATGTTCCAAATTGTCTTCCACAGATAGCGAAAACAAAGCCGTTGAGTTCTCCAGCAGCCTGAGGTTCTTCTCAGCCATGGAACAAATCAAGCAGCAGATCGCCAGAGAAAACATCAATTTTGTCCGCTTTGAGGCCACCGATCTCCATGGAGTGTCGCGGTCCAAGACGGTGCCTGTCCGCTTTTTCCACGTAATGAACTCCCTTTATTTATTTATTTGATATATGAGTAATGACAGAGCCAAAGCCTGATTTAACTCTCTATTGAGGTGTGTTATTTTTGACATTATGTTGTTTCCCTGTCTTTAACTAACCTTAGCAAACACAAAGCTTTCAGAATCCTTCAACATTTTCATATATTTTGTTTGTATTTAATGGAAAATGCTGTCATCACAGGAGAAAGCAATATATGGGGTGCCCATGCCAAGAAGCTATTTGGAGCTGACCCTGAGCCCAAAGAGCAACGAAGTGGACCATGCCAGCACTGCTAGCTTCAGCAGCGATGTTCTTCTGATCCCTGACCTTTCCACATTCAGAGTCCTACCATGGGCTGAGCAGACAGCACGGGTCATATGCGACCCATGCACGGTAACAGGAAGCGCCCTTCGCACCTCACCGCGCCTTATTGCCAAGCAGCTCCTCGGGCAGCTCCAAAGCCTGGGATTCTCCCTGCATTCGTCCTTTACCTATGAGTGCTGTGTGCTGGGAGCCCCAGACAGAATTGGACCAAAGACGCTCCTGTTCCCAGCCACCACGCTTCTCAGCAACCACGACCTCCCCTTCCTCCAGCAGTTAGTGGACAGCATGTACTGCATGGGTGCAGACATAGACAGCATTGCCTCTGCAAGTGGGCCGGGCCAGATGGAGATCAATTTGAGGCCAGAGTATGGGATTGCAGCTGCTGACAGTGCCTTCACTTTCCGCACTGGCATTAAAGAAATGGCTCGCAAACACAGCTACATCGCCAGCTTTTTCACTGATGACGGTCTGTATAATGCGGGTGTGCTCTCCCATAGCCTGTGGGACGCAAATGGCCGACGCAGCCTCTTTCAGAGTGGCGAAAAGACAGCAGATCTGTCCGAGATTGGTAGGAAATGGCTGGCTGGGCTCCTTACCCACTCTGCAGCCCTAAGCTGCCTAATGTCACCCGGACTGGGCTGCCGGAGCCATATTGCCAAGACGATTAAAGACCCCAAACAGGTGCTGTATGCCACCTGTGGTTGCAACGACAACAGCAGTTCTTTTAACATCAAATGTCATGGCGGGAGGGAGGCACACATCGACAACAAGCTGGGCTCAGCTATGGCAAACCCTTACATCGTACTAGCTGCAACAGTGGCTGCAGGACTGGATGGCATCAGAAGAAACCTGAACATTGAGAACATTCTGAACAAAGTCCCAGGCCAACAGAGAGAATTTGCCATTCCTGTGAAGCTCGATAATGCTCTGGAGGCCTTGGCTGAGGATCATGTCATCTGCAGCGCCCTAGGAGAACCGTTTGTTCAGTACTTCATTGCCATGAAGAAGTTTGAGATCGAGACCCAAGAACTGGATGATGAAAGAAACAAGTGCCTTGAGTATTTCATTTGAAAACCTTTGCTGTTTGTGTTCATAATCTTACAGGTGAAATAGTTTATCTTATCACATAAAGTAAAGCAAGACAAAGAATTTTTCAGATGTTTTATTTAAAATGTTGTTTTTCAGACTCTTCAGAGTGAAAATATACAAGAACATTCTAAAACCTTGAGTTTCATGATTCATTATTGTTTAATCTACAAACATTTTTCCATCAAAAATGATATAAAAGTTTGATTCACATTTAACACCTGCATAATGACAAAACCAGCTTTCATTCTAATGGTTAACCATAAAGCTTTTTCTTGATTTTATCTGTTTTCAGGTGTAATGAGGATGTTGACCTCTTGGGGTCACTATCTTAGCTGCATTTTGGGATCTTGTTCCCTTAGAAAAAGCAAGAGACACTGGATTCAGTGAGTGGCAATTCTGGATTGGATTATATCATTTTGCAAAAACAAAATCATATTCAATATTCATCTTTAGCTCCTGACTCACGTAGTCCCTGTAACATTAAAAGGAGTATAAGGAATTGGAAAGTACCAGAGGGTTTTGGTTAAAGTTTTTTTATGTTGCTTAAAAAATTAAACTATATTATAAAAAAGAAGAAAAAAAACAATATTCAAAATATGTACATGCTGAGTCGTGCCATTGAGCTAAAACTCGCAGGATCTTTGTTTTCTTTAATTGCTGCTTTCATAAACCTGCGAGCCCCTTTCAAGGGGGCTTGAGTTCTTTAGCAACAATATCAGAATCAGAATCAGAATCAGACATACTTTAATAATCCCAGAGGGAAATTGCTGTTTCGGTACAACCGCCAAGACAAAACATCACAAACATTTTACGGGGAGACGATTTACTGGGGCCTTGCTGCCAAGGGACCGCATTACACGGTGCCCACAGGGCGCTGCCTTATAACGTGCTTGTAGCTGACTAACTAAGACCGACACACACTTATTATTTGTCCAGATCTTCATCTGAGACTCTTCTACAAAAGTATCTACCAAATAATATAATAGCATCCAACATTTTCAATTTCAAGAATAAATTCCAAATTTCAAAAATGGTACCAAAACAGTATAAAATAGTATGGGTTCTGCCTGGAATCTTGTTCAATCTAAACATATATAACATCTAAGTTGCCTGTGGTGTAGACACCAAACTTGCTACAGATGTAACCAAGATGTTGTAGTTACAATCTATTGTGTTAATTTCCTTCTTCACAACTTAAGTAAGAAGTTTTGTATGTAAACATCTGTTCTTCTTTTAGGCGGGATTAGCAGTTTAGGCATTGTACAAGTTGAGAAATGTCTTATAAAGTATGAGTACGCATTTATTGGAAAATAGACACTCGCGCTTAAGAGGCTTGATTGGTTAATTACAGAAAATATTTTGTAGTCATATGAAAAAAGAACATTCTTTTCAAAATAATAAATATGCATCTGAAGCAACATATAACATGCAGGAAACACTTTTAAAAATTGCAAGACAAGTATCTATTTAATGCGACTGCATAAAGACAGAGACTTTTGTTCCAATACAAACTGACTATGTTTAGCTCATGACTAGGTGAGGCTATGATGCAGAATCTCTCCGCTTGTTAGTTTTAATGTATGAATGGTCTTGTCTTCAAGGGCAGAAATCCCATTTCATTGTTTGGGGGACAATAAACAGAGAGATACCTCAAGAGCAGTTTTTTGGGGATATAAAAAAACAAAGAAACCCATGCACCACTAGTGGGTAGGTATTGCCATCTGAATCAGAACTGGCAATTATCAATCAAGTAAATCAACCAAAATTCAAAAATTGTTGCAACATTTTGACTGCTTTTACTGTTTTTTCCTCTCTTCTTCTGTCTGCACACGCCTACTCTGCTCTCTCATTTCTCTCCACTCGGTCTCAGTCTATGCTCGTCTTGACAAAACAGATTTCACCATTTCATCATCTGTTAAAGGGGCCTAGTCACTTATTTTGACAATAAAGACAGAGCACAAGAAACCACATATATATATAAAAAAATAATAAAACATTTCAAATAAAACAATATATGCCAAGCGTTCGTCTTTGTAAGAATTTTGCACTAGACATGATCAGTTTACATAAACATTCTTGTCCCATCTGCTGGCTGTACTGCGGAACTATCTAAAAGCAAGATGAGGCAGCTACTGCTCGAGCTAGTAGACCGTCCTGCAACGGCTCGCAGTAAAGTGACAGCTCGGCGCGGACAGAGACCATCCTGATCTACAGTGTTAGGGTTACTTAATCTCTTTCTTTTCAGACCTCTGGGCATTGCTGAATCGCTCGGCTCTGTCACAGACATATATAGACGTCTCATTGAGTGATGAATTGCGTGTACATCGTCGCCATATTGGAAGTGGCATAGAAGAGCCATTCAGAGAAGATGCCTCCTTCATGTGCTGCGTGGATTTGTACCAACCAATTCACAGTACAAACCAGATCTACACGCATTACTGTTCACAGGGAAGAGTGAACGTATGCTTATGATTGTATTTATTCATTATAATGTTGTATATATATGTCTGTGGACTCCTTCTTCTTGTTTACTCATTGTGCTCATGTGCAATATTGTACTTCATCTAGTGTTTTTATGGTAAATATTCTCAAAAGGCTTCATTTATGAACAAATAGAGCAAAAACAAAGTGTAAAGCACAGAAATAAAATATATTAAGCTAACAGGGCACAATAATTTAATTAGAAAACCTTTGCATGCAACCATAGTGAGCTACTGATGTAGAAATTCATAAAGTTATAGTACTTGAGTAGGCTTCTTTAAAACAAAGATGATGCAACAAATAGAAAAGTATTCTTTCTTACCACGACTGTAGTTAAATATTGATATATATATATTTTTGGGATGCTTTGAAGCATGTTATTTACTCCTTTTGTACCCTTATTTTACCTGTTTACCCTGCTTTCCAAAATTCACGCTTAAGTTTCAGATTTGTAAAATGTTAACATCTTGGTATTACTGCTGCGACACTTCATCCTGAAAGACATATTTAAAAACACTCCTAAAAAAGATTAAAGTGCAGGTCTGTAAACATCAGGTTCGTGTGCAGGATCGAAAAAGAAACAACATAGTAATTTGCCCCTTCGCCAGTTCACATCCCCATTTTCTACCTAGGTGTAGCCATTTCATCTGTTCCTGCTTCCATTTCTTATGTAAACGATTGGCGTAATGTAGGGTCGTGAACCCATCTGCTTAAGCCAACGCATATCCATTTATTTTTCATCGTGGGTCAGTCTTTCATGATTTGTGGCGAAATAATCCTGAGAATATAAAACTCCCACAACTAATTTAATAAAAAAAAAAAATTTCAGAAGATTTTGCATTCCCATTCATTTCTGTTCTGATGAGGAATTAAAAATTTACCTCTTATAAAACGGCCATTTTCAAACCCCATTGCAAAGATTGACTAAACCTGCAAAGGTCCAAGTCAGAGAAGGGGCAAACTGACAAGTGCTTCTTCTGGATCTGCCTACTATTTTTTGTTGATCAGATTTCCCATTCGCTGCATTAGTCTCCCCAGTTTGTTGTCAGCACCCCCTTGAGTCTGATGCGTGCGAAATCCATCACCTCGCCTGTTTAGGGATGAGCTTTTCACTTTGTCTGAGCTACTTGCCAACCCTACTGGCTTATCCAGATTAATTTTTTCATTGCTGATAAGGGACTCATAGCGGGTGTAAGCTTTTTCTCTCTTGGTTTGAGAGGCCGACGCTGCTTCATCGTCCGCCGTGCTCCTTGAGCCTTGGTCCTGATGTACCGAAGGGGTTGTCTTTCTTTTGCTCGAACGCTGAGGAGACAGTTTGGAGAAGGGAGACTTCTGTTTTTCTGTCCGTTTTTCTGTCTCCGATGGCCCACTGAGTGTGTTTAGTGACTGGGACATTTCCGCTGAGTGATCTTTCTTAGTGAGTCGCCCTAAAGCAGATGTTTTAGGGTGGTCTATCTGGAGTGCTTGATTTGAGTCCAACGTGTTCTGAGATTTCAGTGCAGTCTGTTGAAGTGACTTTGCTTTTCTGGAGGCTTTCTTTTCATTGTCTGTAAGCTCTGAATTTCCTTTTGTTCTCATTAAGTTCTTTCTCTGAAGTTCGGATCTTTCCGGCTGTGTGTGCTCTTTTGTTGTCGGACCTCTTTGAGGCTCCACCGAAGGTAAAGATTCTGCAGTGGTTCCATGAATTGGTTGGTTTCCTTCCCTTGGAGGAGGTGAGTCTATCCTGTTTTGGATAAAACCATAGCTTTCCCTGGCTTTATCATGGGATTCTCTAGGTGAGCTGGATTTCTTGAAGCGTTCTCTCTGAGCAGCTGTTTCCTCTTTAGACCTAACTTCAGTTTTGTCTAGAAGTACTGTATCAAAACTATCCCCACGAGAGTTTGATGCCTCTTTTTCTTCAGGAATCTCAGTCAAAGATTCCAAAATCCGGGAGTGCCTGACACTGTCAGAAAGCAAATTGGAGATCTTGAGAGTTGAATCACTGAGTTTCAAATCAATTTCAGCATCTGATTGTGTCCTTGCAAGAGCAGGATTGTGCTGGATGGTTTCTGTGTTTGGATCCATTTCTGCCCCCCTTGGTTTTCCATGTTGAGGTCTCATATGTTGTGGCCTGTCTGCAGTTGAGCACAAAGACCTCAATGATTCTTTGCTTTGTCTGAGACTGTCATGCTCCTGTAGACTTAGCCTCTTCTGTCTATTTTCCTCCAGTCTAGACCTAATGTCCATCGACCTGTTGTGAATCAGCTGTGACTGATACTGATTCAAACCCGTGAGACTGCTATATGGAGATGTTACGGGGGAATATGCATCACATGATGCATCAGGTGGCACATCACTCTCTCTTAAGTAGGTGTCGATCTTCCATTTGTTAAGTGACGTTTCAGAGCTGAAGGGTATCACATTGTGGTCTGCACCATAGCGAGCCTGGTGCCTGAGATGATGCAGAGATTGTTGCACATCTCTAGTGTGTCTCAGTGTGGAGCCTGTTCTTCCAGGACGAACAGGAGCTCCAAGATTCTTGGTTCCCATTTTCAGTCGGCTCATGGAATTCAACGTCTGCCGCTCACCCCCATAACTGTGACCTCTCACTAGGTTTTCTGTGTCTGTGAAGTGAGACTGATGCAGCATCTCCTGCACACTAAAACCCCGGTTTAACATTGCTGCATCATTAAAACCGTCTTTCATGTGAGGTGAGGGCCTGGATTTCATGTAAAGATGATTGAGAGAAAGTTGACTGGACTTGGGGTATGCAGACAACAGACTTCCACTGGACAGAGCAGCAGGAATTATGGAACGGCCATATAGTCTTCTGAACTCCTCATCGAAGGAAGAAACTAGTTGACCTGTGATAACCAGGACCATACTCAGGTTGAGCTTCTCAAATGACCATTGGTAGCTTGAAAAACACAAAAGACACAGTAATTGAGGGAAGGTTACTGAATAAATGATGTTGCTAATGCTTGACAATCAGGATCTACATCAAACGTTTTCGTACTTTGTTTAGCAGTCACTTGTAACTAATGATCAAGACTTTTATGGAAGCAAGCATATGGATTATCACTGGTGAAAATAACCAAGACTGACTCACCCATATGTTCCAAACAAAGCTATCTGGCAGTCTATCAGAATAAGCCTCTGTTCCAAAGTACCATGAAACTTCATTGCCGACCGACACTGATACGCTTCCCCCTTAACCGTCCGGACACGTAGGTTCTGAGAAAGAAACAAACAAGAAAGACAAGTTAATAATTAAAGGGACGGTGTGTAACTAATTTGGCTTTTAATAAGCAAAAATCAAATATTGCTTTTATGAATACATTTTCTGGCAAAGTCTAATAACATCACATTAAAAATGAAAGCATTCCCATGACTTAGAATAAGTTGTTTATAAATACATAGGTGCAGCCAATGGAAGACGGCATATAGTGTCACCATTTTTGATTACAGTAGCCCAAAGAGGACAAACTTGTCAGCCGTACGCGGCTTATCTATCTGTCTTTTATATTAAGACGTGCTGTCAGTGGCGGAGGAGTATAAAACAATCAAAGACGTCCGTAGCTCATTCTATTTGCAGATTTCTGTTGAAATGAAGGACCATCTATACTCTGCCCAGCAGACCCGGCTGCAGAAACAAATTACGGGGGGGCATTCCATTTTTTCAGGGGGGCACACTTTTTTAAAAAACATTGTATATGCTGCAGGCTGAACAGTGGCTCTGTGACTACTACTAGAAAGAGATTCTCAATAAAATCCCAAAATCTAAAAAATTGAACAAAAAAAAGCAACAGTGTAGTCAGTGTTGCCAGATTAGGCAGGTTTCCACCCAATTAGGCTTCTTTTGAACACAATGAGCTGGAACAAAAATAGCTTTTGGGCAGGTTGTAAAAATTTGGGACGCTTTTCACAACATTTGTTGGGCTTTTAGAAAGAATTACCAACAAAATATAACAAAATAGTTGTCAATGTCTAGCAGAAAACTAAAAACATTTTAATAAAATGCCATCTCCTTGAACTCATTTTACTGGTCAATTTATTTTTTAAATGAGTCAAATCTGTCAAATTTGACATCAATAAAAAATAGTTATAATGAATAATATTAATGTTATAATAAAACAAGAAAAGAATAATGGTTAATCAAGTGTCACTATGAAATTGTATTGGTCAATGTAAACGCCCAAAGAGGGGTTGAGTTCTACTGATCAACTTAAACATATTTCATGGCTGTGTGGAAGAGAAATGTTTGATTGAGCTCTATAAGATAAATTAAGTTTATATTAAGGTAGATTTACAACTCATGTTGGGAAGCTATTGATAAAAGTTTTTTTCCGGTTGATATATCATGATTGTTAAAGTGATCTTGTGTGTTATTTGGTTGTTTGATTGTACATTTTGTGCAGAGCCCGTATGCACAAAGTGTTTTTCTTTGCTTCAGCGCAGTTCGTGTGCTAATGGCATGTTCTGATGGGTTTAACAGTTCTTATGTGTTTAGTAGTTCTGTGCTTTTAACATGAGAGAGTTTGAGATTTGGGCTTGTTTTTTTCTTTTAAGTTGGGCAGGTTTTATGCTGGGTTTGGGTTACTGGAAACTATCAGTGAGATACTGCAACCTGTAGTGCTGTGTCTTGACTCAAAAGTCAAGCATAAGCTACATGCTGATAAACATGAGCGCTGGTGTCAGGCCGAACACTGACTGAAGTAAAAATTCATACTAGCAGAGGTTCTGTAATCATAGCAGCTAGGGAGCACAAGGATCAGAACAAAGCAGAGTTCCTTCTGCCTGAAGTAACCCAAGTTCCTTCAGTTTAGCAGTTTTACTGCTTGGTTCTGCTCCTTGTGCTACTAGCTGTCATAGCTAACCCTCCTAGCCTGAATGTTTACTCCAGTGTTGACTTCAATGCTGATGTTTCAAACAGAAATTAATAGCGCTGCTTCCACCTCACTCTCATTTGCTTCATTGTCACTTCTTTTAATTATTTGGTAATAAGACCGAATATCATCCCAACTACCGACATCGACGGTGAACACAGCCGAGCCACGGCGTCTCTCAAGGCTGTATGATTGACACATCAAAGATAGTACTAATAGAAAGATAGACACTCCGAGGTCAAAAAAAAGAAGAAAAGACAGCCTTCAGTCCAGGGCGGGCATGGCTGGCTCAGCGGGCGGGCACGGCCCCCCAATGCCCGCCCATGCCGCCGGGTCATGGGAAAAGAAAGGAAAGAAAAAGAAGTAAAGCTTTTTGGCACAGCTATTATTACCAGGTGGAGATAATTAATGAGGAAGCGGGGATGTAATAATAATAATTGAACTTTATTGATCTCACAATGGAGAAATTCACTTCTGCATCTTAACCCATCACCTTGGGGAGCAGTGGGCTGCCACTGTGTGGCGCCTGGGGAGCAATTGGGAGTTAAGGGTCTTGCTCAGGGACCCAGAATGGCAGCTTGTGGGAGTTGAACTCAGAACCTCTGGGACCGAAGCTCTGCGCTCCGACCCTCTGCATCCTCTAAAAAGGATGCAGAGGTTGCAAGCTTTCTGCTGGACAGGTAAATTAATCTGCGGCTTCTGTAGTAGTTATTACACACTTAAAGTTGAGGTCACTTGTAGTTCATTTAGCGTACCACTAGATGCTAGTGTGGAAATCTTACACACCGGGGCTTTAAGGACATATGTATCTTTACATGCTTGATAGAATTGACTCTTAAAAGGGTCTTGAGATAACATGTATTGTGAACTATATAAATAAACTGAATTGAATTAAACTGAATTAATCTTTGCCCTCTTTCTGCCTGTGGTCAGCAGCTGTTATTCTAGACCATGGAGTGGGCAACCTGCAGCTCTGGAGCCGCACGTGGCTCTTCAGACCTCCCACATTGGCTCTTTGTTTAAAATGATAAAGAACCAAAAAATGTTTTCAAAGATATTCATTGAATAATTAAATGGAATTTCCACAACAGTCTCTAAAGATACCAGTAACATACATTTACGTCTAGTTGTCTTGTTATTATGTTGGGAATTATGTCCTCTTTTTCCACATTATTTTCCACAAATAGCAGCCCATAGTGAAAATAATCTGTTGTCCTTTTGCAAACGTTTATTTTAACACCTAAAAATAGGAATAAAATGGCGGTTCGGCAAACAGGACACCAAATTTCCTATAGATATTTATTTTAAAAAATTGCAAGTTGTCTATTTTCAAAAAGGTCATGTAACATTTTTGGTTCTAAAAAGTTTTATTTAGCTGAACTGAAAGAAGAATGTCTCCTTGGATGGTAGAGGTTGCTGACTCCTATATTACAGACTGAAGCTGGCAAGCAAAAAATGTTACAGTTATGGTCTGGATTTAAGCAAAACAACGTCTTACATATCATCATGTAAGACACCCTTATCTAATAAAGGTGTCTGATTATATTCTTTGAACTGATACATGCCAGTTTTGATGCAAGGTTGCAACTAGCAGAAAACTGGTATGGTGGTGTAAAGAAGTTTTGTCTCATGTCAGCAGCAGCTTTTCAAAAGAAAAACCCTGGACTAAAACTGGAATGTGACTTTGCCTGTCTAAAAGCCAAGGGAGTGTAAGGAAGTTGCATAAAGCATCACTTACACAAAAAAGAAAATGGAACAGGAACATTCCCATGTTGATGGCCTTTGTCATTTGGGGTATTCCAGCAGCTAACCACTTGTGGTTAAGTTTTAGATAACCGGTCAAGTATGTAGTGAAAAACACATCCAGCAGTAAAACAGCAAAAGAGGATCCACATTTGGTATAAATGCAGCTTGAATATTAGAGCAAGACAGGGGATTCGTAACGTTTACTTCATTATAATTGTCAGAAGACAAGTCCGACGTAACTTAGTCATTCTGACTTAAACAGAAATGCAAAACAGATTAATTATAAAGCGCTTTAGTCATACCGGTCAAAGCAGTTTTACAACAGAGCTACATTCATCCAGCCACACTCACGCTGATATGCTGATAGACAGAACCAGCAACTTTTCTATGGCAAGACGATTACTATTCCCACTGAACCACAATGGGGCCCATAAAAACAACATTCTGCTACAGTCCTGTCTGTACTGTATAGCACAGGGAGATCCAGAGGTTTTAGACTCTTCTGTATTTTCATACTAAAATCAAATGAATAAGAAACACAACACTCTCACACACAATGTATGTAATTCTCTCAGCATTATTATCAGCGTGTCGGATGACTTTCTTTTAACGTGACCATTTTTATTACTGCTCATGAAACTATGCACATTGCCTCTACAGTAGTGAATATTTTCTAAGCTATTTCTACTACTAGAGTCAGATAAACGCTGCATGATCAAGCATGTCAGTTTTTATGAGGCTGAAGTATGATATGGCAGCTGTCTGAGTGCTTTGCACCTTAGCCACAATGCTGCCATTGTGCTCTCCCTGATGATGCCTTGTTTACACTGCTGAAGCTCCATCCTGATGCCATTTAACAGGAAAATCCAGCTGCGACAGTTCATGTCAACAAACTGCTGCTGTAGTGTCATGATGCAAAGAGAAAGGATAGACTATAACAATATTTCTTAGGGTGTGGAGAAAATGAGGCCAGGATGAATAATTGCTGGAAGAAAGGTAATGTCACAGGCAAACTGCAAAGATGTTTTCTTTTTAAATATCAGGGAACCTATCAGAGCATGTCTTAACAAGATAAATACAAGTGTGTTATGAGTTGGAACTCTAATAATAGACTGATTCATTTCTGCCTTTCTGTGCTTTGTGTGACCAGATGAAATCCCTTGAGATCAACAGATTGCATGGTTTGAATCCAGTTTCATATGATAGGTGCTCTGCTAACTAAACAGGATCTGCAATATCCTGTGTTGGTGCCGGACCACCTAAAGTCCCTTTGTTAGCCCAAAGAAAACCTTAAAATGTGCCCAGATGAGCTGATTCCCAAATGTGCCCAGATTTGCATGTGCTAGCATACACCTCTGCATGTGGTCAAGCGTGCACAGTGTGCTCATTTGGAGTTAAATTAGTGTAAATCGGGTTAGGTTGGCTTAGTTAAAGAGTGCGTTGTATTAATTTGGACGAGTTTATTTGGTAAAAGTTTGATCTTTCACTGTCACATATTCAATATGCTGCCGAATTTTGAAAACTGATGGAAAGAACCAACTGATGCGCATGCTAACACAGAATAAAACAACACAATGTGAATTTTAGCTTCTGTGCGACAATGGCAAGCATCCTGGAGGGGAAATATTCCCTGTGGACTTGTTAGGCGCTTTGCCTTGTTTTGAAGTGAGCTAAATGGGAAATGTCAATTTAGGTCTTTCTGCCTCATAAAATTTGTATCCCTTATAATTCCTAAATACATTTTTTCAAGATATCAAGGATAGTCAAAGGTCTAGCTCCAGCCCAAGTCTTTCAACGTCCTTTTTAAAGGCATACTATGCAACATTTTTCAGTTAATTAATGTGTTCCATACCGTTTTGGATGATTAAATGAGTCATTTCAGGTCGAACAAAGGTTTTCTCGGCCGCCCTGGGGGTCTGTGGGGGAAATACCGCACTTGCAATGCAAGAGCCCTCGGCTCGCACACACAGAAGTCTCGCTTTACGGCGAGAACTCCATGTGTTTTTGCCCTGCCATTCACTATATGCACACGCGAAAGCAACAACAAAGAACCGCGTGTTAACGTCAAATAAACATGCAAGCATATCGAGTTTTATTATTATTATTATTATTATTTTTTTTTTTTTATGTTGGCGAGACGCTACCGCGGCGGCCGCGGCGAGGTGGCGGCCGCGGCTGCGGCTTGGCGAGGCGGCGGCTGCGGCTTGGCTAGGCGGCGGCGGTAGCGTCTCGTCAACATAAAAAAAAAAAAAAAAAAATAATAATAATAATAATAATAATAATAAAACTGGCGAGGCGGCGGCGGCGGCGGCAGCCGCGGCTTGGCGAGGCGGCCGCTGCGGGAAGCTTGATGTTCATACCTTCACTGTGTTAGTCATTGTTTGTACTGCCGTTTTTTCCACTTTTCGTTGCGTTTCGCCTGTCTGCTAAGCTCAAAACAACCGCGCCTGTCTTGACGGAGAAACCAGAACAGCTGAGCATCTTTACGACAGTGCACTTTTACTTTCGCCCTCTGGGGGGAGCCTCGCTGGAAAATCAACAATCAATAGTATACCTTTAATGTGTTTTTTGTACCTTGATCTGGTGGATGTCAATGCCCACGCTGCGGGACATTTTGAGGAAGCTGCCAACCTGGTAATCATCCAGGAGGATGTACACTGCCACCCCTCTGAGTGCCGCAGCGATGATCTCTTTGAAAATGTCGACATCAGTGAAAACATCCATTGTTATGGCAATGATCTGCAGACAAGTGGACACAAGGACACATTTTTTTTAGTTCATTGCAAACATGCTGGACAAGTCAAAGTTTTCGCTTCAAAAAGATGAATAGTAGAACCAGCAGTCTGGCCTGTTCAAGTGAACCCAATTTTAAATTTGCAAGAGGGAGACTAATTAACTAAATAATGTTTAACTAAATAATACTTAGCTAAACAAATCTAGATCAGGGCACAGCAAACCTAAAACACACACAAGTTGTTTAACCTTTTGGATGTTCTCATTTCAATCTATCATCATCTATGGCACACCTACAAACATATCCCAACATCACTCTCCACCTGAACTGACAAGCCAAGCAAGGACAGCATTTATCAGAGAGGCAGCCATGAGGCCCCTGTGACTCTGGAGGAGCTGCACATATCCACAGCTCTGGTGGACAAATCTATCCCTAGGAAAACTATTAGTGGTGCATTCTACAAAGCTAACTTTAATGTAAGACTCTCAAGAAGATAGCTAAATTATTCACACTCCTGGTAGATTTACCAGTAAAATTAAAGTCATTCAAGGCCAATGGTGAAGGAGAATCGCTTGTATTCTGCTACAAGCCATGTAAGGGACACAGCAAACTTGGAGGAAAGTGCTCCGGTCATATCTACACATAAAATAATGCTGTGTGCTGGAAAACGAACATTGCTCATCTCCCTGAACACCCCATGGCCACAGGGGAGTGTGGTTTGTTTTAGACTTTTGGATTTGGCCTGCTGAAAATTTTTATGAAATAATCAATAGTTAGTATCACTTATTATGAACCCCACCCCCTTAAAACATACAAAGGTTGGAAAAAAAATCCTACTGAAAGTTAAGTGATTTGTGGAATGCTTCCTTAGGATGGTCAGTTCCTGTTGAACCTGTTTATAACCTGTTAATAACCGCCACAGCTGCACTGCAAACAGCAGGAAAACCTATACATGCACACAGTCCCTATCCATGACTGACAGAAACGCCTCTTCTAGCTGCGGCTTTGATATCTCGATCATCTCACAGAACAACAGTAAGTGTATGTGAGAGTACACGAAGGGATTTAAGTATAGGAGCAGCTTGTGTGATATTAGATGTCAAACCTTGACCTAAAGTCACATTTTAGGGTTTCTGGGGTCTGACTGTTTGAGTTGCTGTTCATTTATCTGCTGCTTCTTATTTTCCAAGCTGTGACTGGAGCATCTGTCAGTCCTGCTTTTGGTCTGCTACCACCTGGCAGTCTACTGATGACTGGTAGGTAGTACAGTTAGATGGCTTGAATCTTTGGTGTTTCAGCTCTTGCAGTTATGTTGGCGTCATCTCTGTCTTTAATACCATTTCACCACACTTATTCGGTCCAAATAACACAGTGATGTACAGTTCTTGACAAAACTATTTGTTCCCCTTAAACTTTTCCCGATTTTTTGTATCACAACCAAAACTTCAGTGCATATTACTGGGATCTTATATTGTAGACCAAAGCAAAATAGTACACAATTCTGAAGTCTATGGAAAGTGACACAGTGTTTTTGTTTTTGGGCTGCTTTCTTGGTGCCACTGATAAATAGTGGACCTTTACCTTATACATTTTAAAGTATTTTTTAGTTTCACGGCAACACAGGGAACCCAGATTTAATTGATTTGCATTCTGTCCCCCAGAATTAATTCTACTTTTTGCTGAATGTCTTTTGCAATTTTCAAGTCTTGGCACAGGTTCTCAACTAGATTTAGGTCTGGACTTTGGCTGCACCATAACACATGAATATGCCTTGATCTAAAAATGTCATTTGCAGCTCTGACAGTCTAGGGCTGTTATCATGCTGGATGGTGAACCTCTGGCCCAATCAGGTCTTCTGCAGCCTCTCACAGGTTTTCTTTCAATATTATGCTGTATTTAGATCTGACAAATTTCAATGTCCCTGCTTATTAAAATTCCATTTAGTTTTTTAATGTAGCACCAATTCACAACCATGTCATCACCAGCCACTACCCACCACTCCCCCCCAAAAAAATGCAAAGAAAAAAAGGCAATTCATACGAATCATAGAGACAAATTCCATATCAATATATTCCAACTGATCCTAGTCATCAAACAACGCAGTCTACATTGTGCATAACTTAAATCCCAGTAACACGCATGAACTCTGACGTTGAATGTGACAAAATGTAAAATGTTCAAAGGGTGGGAATACTTTAGCAAGGTGACTGTATTTTGTTGTTCCCAATGGGATAAATTTGGTCAGTGGGGGCAGTGCGTTATTAGACATGCCTATGATTTTATTCCAGCAAGTGTTTAGAAAGGAGTTTATTCTTCTAACATATGAAAACTAAAAGGTATCAGCTTTTTAGCACCACGGGCTGTAAAGGAGAAAACATGTTCCACAGGAGGAGGATTTTTTTCTCTCCATGTTTTATCAAACCTACACAGCGCTGCTACAGACTAAATTAAGAGAAGGTCAAACATGTTCAGGTAAGGAACCAGGTAATATACGGTCATTGTTGCAGCGGAGAAATGGGAGAAAATCAACAAACAAAAATCTATACAATCAGTAGATGAAACCTTGACATGCCCAGTCCTGCTGTCCTGAGGAGGCCCTGCTAAGGTTTGGATAACTAACTAAAAGGTTTAGGGAGAAATTACTTTTTCCCAGAGGTCCAGGTCATTTTTTTTACTTAATGAATGGAATCATCATTTGGAAACTGCTTTTGGTATTTATTCGGGTTATTTTTTATGTTAAAACTAGTTTGATGATCTGAAACATTAGGAAGTAGGCTAGAGATATAATGACGTTGAATTTATTTATAAAGGACATCGATATAAATGATTCTAACTGCATGACAACTGGGCACCTTTTAACATCAGGGATTGAGACACAGTCATGCAAGCAGATTTGAAAACAGAAGATTTAAAATGTATCTAAGATTTCTTCTTTTTGACATGGGAGATTGAGGGAAAATATTTAGCTGTCATAGTAACAGACTGGTTTAATCATTAGAACTGGTAGAGCCAGCTTTTTGTGCAACAACATATACTGTGTATCAGCCAAGCCCTACAGTCTGATGTGGATAGAAATATGTAGAGTGTATTTTGTGTATTTTACCCCTGTTATTGCATGTTGCTGACGCTGACAAATCGCTCCTAGAGCTTCTAGAAAGGCAGCGGGAGCCTAAACATGACTCCACCTGACAGGGACAACATCAGAGTACGTGGAACTCACCTCACGTGCCACCTGAATCTGTTTCCGCACCACCTCTTTAATGGTTGGTGTGTTCTTCCTGGGTGGGTGAAACAGAAGGCTGATGCTGGTCTCCTGGTCCTCCAGGCTGACCGTTGGCCAGCCCAGCTCCAGTACCGGCACCTCGTCATCAGAAGCTTCGGGGAAGTAGGTAGAGGGGCTGGCCCCTTCTATGCCCTGCGTCCCTCCCGAGTCATCATCCACAGCCAGTAATTCTGCATTTTCCAAAATGAAGCGCATCTCCTCCTCAGACAGAAAGCTGCTGATATGCGCAGCCAGCAGATACTCCTCATAGGCCTTGGTGCCACCACAGAGCAGGGCGTAGATGGCCATGCGGTAGGACTCTTTGTAGTGAGGCTGGACGTAGATGGGTTCATCCTCGATAGAGGACAGCAGTGACAGATTGGACTCCATTCCCGACAGATTCACTCACAGTCTCTGTGCAAAACCGTCACATTCAGTTTTAAATGTCACAATGAATTCATTGTTTAATATTTCAGATCATTGCAGTGAAAAGCACCAATCTTCTTTTTAAATGCAATTAAAAAAGGATGAAAGTCTCAGTGAAACTAAAATAGCTTTTCAGTTCTTACCATTTTAAGAATAAAACATGGGAGGGAAACTTACTTGATCATTGCAAAAAGAAATCCTGGTTTCCTGTGAACCTCAGACATACTTTAAAATGGACAAGATAAAAGTTCCCTGTTTAGCAGGCTGTCTCCAGCAGGAATCAGCCCATCTGAACTCTCCGTGCCTACTGAAAGCCTGCTTTACCTGCCGTTTCCTCCACTGATAGATACTGTGACAAGCCCCGCCCACCTGAGCTCACCTGGCCACCAGGAACAGGTTTGTTTGCCTATTTAACTGTCACACACTTTGCTGGAGCATTTAGCTCACGTGTGTTTATTTTATCTGGAGTGAAGCAGAGAGCAGATCACTGACAGAGACAAGAAGGAGGTTGATAAGTGTATTTTATTGCCATCACAAAGCACTACAGAGGAAAAAAAAAACAGGACAATCCACAAACAGATGAACTGTTCTGGCACAGAGATGTAGGCAGAAAGTAAAATTAGTTTTCTTACATTCCCGGGGACAAGCTTTAAAGTGAAATAAAAGGAAGTCTAGTGGGGGAGAGAGCAAACTCGAAGGCAGGATTCTGGTGAATTTTACAATCAGGATATTCCATCATGACCCAACATCTCCGTTAATGTAGATCTAAAGTAAGTGTTTGATAACATATGGGTCATTCTCTTGTAAATAACTTCTTTTGCAGACATTATAATGTAGTACTCTGTTATTTAAATTCTGGGGATTTAACTTGGCAACACTGATGGGTCTGTCCCAATCTTAGCGCTTTAGTTGTCTGCATGGCGATCAAGTGTTGCTCTGAGTTCCCTGCCTTTCTCACACCAACTCAGAGGCCTTGGAAATAAGACCCTTACTTTGATAAACCCGGAATAAAACTGGATGCAGGAATTCAACTAAAACTGCACAGTAACAGGCTCTGCTTCTCAACATTAGCCTACTCCTGGCTTTAGATTGTCTTTTTTATTCTTCCTCTCACTGTGTGATGAATGTCGCGTAGTTACTCGGTGGCTCCTTTTTTAAAGCTAGTAATTCGGTATAAGCAGCAGTTTTTAAAATTGGGATTTTCTTCCTACTACAGAAACTAAACAAACAGCTCCTAGTTTCACCCTCCTGCTAATTCTCAATGTTGCTAACAGTGAATGTTTTGCTCTCAGACATCAATTCCCCCCCTTTTCACTTTCTGGGTGGGGTGGGAGACTTCATGAATCTGGGAGGGGTTGGAGACTTGACACTGCGGGGGGGTGTAGGAGACTTGGGGGTCGGGGTCGGGGACTTGGGGGCCGGGGTCGAAGCGGGGGTGGAGGCAGGAGTTGGGCTCTTCATGGACTGAGCTGGGGTCTGGGGCTTAGAAGGGGTGGGGGTCTTGGACGGGGCCGGGGATTTTGGCGGCACAGGCTGGGCTGCTGGCGTGGCTGTTTTAGGCTGTCCCAGTTTGGGCTCGGGGATCGGCTCTCCGTGCCTGTAGACGCTCACGGTGATCTCCACGAACTCACCGCCGTACTTGTTCCGGACGTTGATGCTGTACTTGCCGGAGTCGTCTGGGGTGACTTTATTGATGACCATGCTGGCAAACTTCCCACCATCAAATGTCACTCTGGTGTGCTCATTGGACGCAACTTCCTGCTCGTTTTTGAACCAGGTGACCTCGGGGGTCGGCTCACCCCACACGGTGCAGGTCAGGCTCAGAGACTAGACGAGAGGGCAGAGTCAACTCAGGTCAACATAGATAACACACTGAGCAGAGTTTTTAAAATACTATCACAGGAAAATAACTCAAATGTGAATCAACTAGAAAAAAACTTTTATTATGTCAACCAACTCCCAGGAATTCTAATAAAACATCAGACCTTTGAGTTCTGGATTATGCTGACATGTCCAGCTAGGCACTGACTGGCATCGGAAGAAATATTTTGTTAAGATGGTTGTAAATGTTATAGATGTATTTACTGATCGTGCTGTTTTGTGTTTCCCCCTTGGTGTGTGGTGTGGGGTTTGGCTGCTGTGTGTTTGGTAGATCAAAAAACAATCTTTAATGAAATGTTTCTGTTGAGAAAAACAAAAAGAGTTGGTCTGACATTTTTGGTTATTACTTATACGAAACCAGAGTGTCACATTACAAACATTTGTGTTTCCTGCTTTTTCTCTTTCAGCTTTGGAGTGGTTCAGCTGTCACAGCGAGACTTCTGGGAAAACAAGGGAATCTCTTTACAGAAAGATGTTTGGGTTTCTTGACCCTGAGGGATGCACTGGAATCTAACGTGAAATGTTTCCTACACAGAAAACCACAGCCAGGAAGGCTAGATCCTGAATTTAGTCAAATCCTGAGTTCAGATTATTGTATAATTTCAATAAAGTAAAAATGTATTCAAATACATTAAAATGTATTAATGTAGTTTTATTCAAAACACATCTACAGAATAATTTGTACATCTTGAAAAACAAGATCTCGGAGGACATCCTCAAGCCTCAGTTGTTTTCATTGGTTCTGTCATTTGAGGAACAGCAGGTTAGAGCCCTTACATGCTTTCGTCCTGTTCCAGCAGTGGTTCGTTGCTGAGGTGGTTGAGCTCTGATCCTCAGCCTTCTCAGTACAGAGCTGGTATAACATTACTTTACGCTTCATGCAGACACTGAAAGCTTCTCACCTTTTCTTCCATAATAGTGACCACATCAGGCAGTCCACCGACCACTCTGCCACGGTCTGAGGAATAGGTGAAAATATCAATCCACGACTCAATAACTCACATAAACTCTAAAGAAGTAAAAAAAGGCCTTTCTGTGAGCCAGTACTGTACAGCTGTCACAGTGTGGATAAGATGGAGAGGTTTGGACAGGGTGAAGAAGAATCGAGAATGAAGAACCTTGGAGGCAACATTTTCACTATTCTCTGTGGTGGAAGCTCAAAACCTTATTGAAAATTTCTAAATGTTTAAAATACTTGAAATGCTTTTAGTGAAAGCTTTCTAAATTTTAGTGACGGATAACGTCTTAAAATGATAAATGTCAATATCGCTTCACCCAAATGCTAAATAATGTGAGGGAATAAAGTCACGTCTATTGTCAACATAAAAATAAATGTACTTACTCTTCTCAGCAAATGCAGCTGCCCTAAAAACAGAATAAGTTCAGTTCAATTAAAATGATTTAGACTCTCTATGTATGGATGCATAATCACAAGTTATTGTTCAAAACAACTTACTTAAGCCTTAAATACTCCTCATAGGCATCGGTGTATGCTGCAAAAAAGCAAATAAATACCTCAATTAGAAAATTTTCCTAAAGGTAAAAACAACTACAGAGGGTAAAAAGACTTAGAGAGCCAAGGAATCAGCTGGTTAGAAACAACAAATTCAGTCTTTTTCTGAGCACGGCGTAGCTAAACGCTACCAGCAGCGCTGCTGAGTGGAAGCTGTTACTGGGTGAAGAAGATGCAGCCGTTTCCATGGTCAGTGACTGTTTAAACGTGAAGTTGCATGAGGCACAGAGACGCTGAAGCATACTTGAGAGTTAAGTTCTGTCTGTCTTCAGACCTGCTGGGTTAAGGTGAGGGTCTACTAACTTTACAGGTAAAACACAGTGACTGATAGTTACAGATAGCAATTCTGGCTGTGATAATCAATAATATGTGACAGTAGGAAATGTAACTCTACAATCATTTTCTTTCTTTCTCTATATTAGGGGAATTGTGTTTAACTGCAGGGCTGTGTAACGCTGACTGCTCTCCAACACTCATGGTGTGACTTGGCCTCTAGTCCTAAAATAAAGAAGCAGTGGTTCGAATCCCACAGCCTGTCACTCTGGGTCCCTGAGCAAGCCCCTTAGCCCCAGAATGCTCCCCGGGGCCGCGCAGTGGCAGCTCACTGCTCCCTGAGGGATGGATTAAATGCAGAGGACAAATTTCATTGGAATTATTTGTTGCAATGTCAAATAAAGATGATCATGATGATGGGATATTTGATCATTTATTCAGACTTAATGGCTTCTTGTAGCTTCTGTGTAGTTGCAATAAAAAGTTAGCGATATCATTTTAAACAACAGCAAATCAGAGCTTTCTCCTCACAAATGTTAAGTTGGACATTTAGTTCAATTCAATTTTATTTATATAGCGCCAATTCATGTAACATGTCATCTCGAGGCACTTTACAAAGTCAAAATCAGTCAGATTATACAGATTGGTCAAAAATTTCCTATATAAGGGAACCAGTTGATTGCTTCAAAGTCCCGACAAGCAGCATTCACTCCTGAAGAAGCGTAGAGCTACAGGGAGAGTCGTCTGCATTGTCCATGGCTTTGCAGCAATCCCTCATACTGAGCAAGCATGAAGCGACAGTGGAAAGAAAAACTCCCCATTAACGGGAAGGAAAAACCTCCAGCAGAACCGGGCTCAGTAGGAACGGTCATCTGCCTCGACCGACTGGGGGTTAGAGAAGACAGAGCAGAGACACAACAAGACAGACAAAAAAGCACAGAAGCACACATTGATCTAGTAATCTGTTCTACATTAGATAGTAATAGCGGGTGATTGGTCTTCCTTGGATGATGTCACAGTTAACAGAACGTCAGACCAGGTGAACCTACTATGAAGATAAAAGAGAGAATAAAAAGTTAAAAGCTGAAATGACAACAGTCATTTCAATGCAATGCAATGCTAAACTGGAGAACAGTAGACTGGAGAACATTAGAAATCAGTAGAGTGAGAAAAATAGGCCCTGATGTCGTCCAGTAGCCTAAGCCTATCACAGCACAACTATAGAGGTAACTCATGGTAACATGAGCCACTCTAACTATAAGCTTTGCCAAAAAGGAAAGTTTTTAGATTAGTCTTAAAAGTAGACAGGGTGTCTGCCTCACGGACCAAAACTGGGAGTTGGTTCCACAGGAGAGGAGCCTGATAGCTAAAGGATCTGCCTCCCATTCTACTTTTAGAGACTCTAGGAACCACCAGCAGACCTGCAGTCTGAGAGCGAAGTGCTCTGTTAGGAACATACGGGGTAATCAGAGCTCTGATATATGATGGAGCTTGATTATTAAGGGCTTTATACGTTAGAAGAAGAATTTTAAATTCTATTCTTGATTTAACAGGAAGCCAATGAAGGGAAGCTAAAATAGGAGAAATATGATCCCTCTTGTTTTCATCAGAACTCTTGCTGCAGCATTTTGGATCAGCTGAAGACTTTGAACTGCATTTTGTGGACTTCCTGACAGTAAAGAATTACAATAGTCCAGCCTTGAAGTAACAAATGCATGGACTAGTTTTTCAGCATCACTCCTGGACAGAATGTTTCTAATTTTGATAATATTCCTGAGGTGAAAAAAGGAAACTCTGGAAACCTGTTTAATATGGGATTTAAATGACATGTCTTGGTCGAAAACAACACCTTTATTTACTGTTATTACCTTTATTACTTTATTACTGTTAGTATTAGTATCTGTGCTCTGAATCTGCCAAAGAAATCAACTGATCGTTGCAGCTCTAGTCTTAGTGGACCGTTTTGATACACAGCTCCATGTGTGCATGTGGAGGTAGATTAGTACCTTGTCCAGAGAGGTCAAAGGTCCGGGTGTGGGTTGTAACGCCGTCTGAGATCTCAATGGCATAGTGACCCTTCTCCTTATCGGATGGATCACAGATCTGCATCCAGGCCATCTCTGCAGTTCCGCCGATCCTCATCTTCTCAGAGGAGGAAATCTTACTCTCCCTGCAGTTTCACACACATCACCAGGAAAGACTTGCAAATGAGCAAACAATTTAAATGAGAAGAAAAGTCAGCTCCTCCTCTTTTTCCACCGCAACACAACACATTTGAAGCAGCGGAGAGTAAACATCTCCCAAATCAGAACAAAACAATAAAATAAACAATAAAACCAAGCTTGTGTTGGTGTATATTACACATTTGGCAGCATTTAGTAGAGATTAAATGAGCTCAAACATTCTTGATGTTCTTTTAGGAAAACCTCATTTTAAATAACCTGCAACCCCTGCGACCCCATGAGGGTTTAAGCGGGTCAGAAAATGGATGGATGGATAGTTTTAAATAAGCGTTTAGTATCAGGAGAAAGTGAAAATAAAGGGTTTGGATAAACTGCAGCACTGCATATATGCTACACTATTTGTCAGAAAAGAAAGTTAGTTAACATCAGATAATACTGAATATTTGTAACTTGACTGAAACAAAGTTTCAGTTGTTTAAGCCAAAATGTTCCTTATATTTATATTTAAATGTTGCCTAATCCTGATATTCCTATGAAACTGGACAGCTTCCTCTTTCTCTGCACCGTTCCGTCCACAAACAGAAAACCTGTTTTGCATGTAGTGCATTAGAAGTTGGATGTAAACATGACGTACTTGTGCTTCCAGACAGTCTTCATCTCCTCTGTGTAGTAGTTCATGTAGCACTGCAGCCGGATGCCCTCTGGAGTACACTGCAGGACCAGCTCCGAGGCAGACGCACCTGACATGAAAACACGTGCAGTCAGGGACCAGGAAGCCAAATACCAAAAGGATGGACTCCAAGGCTCTTTCTGCATTTAAATGAATTCCTGGTGGTCTGTTCTTGTCGGTTTTATTCAACAATTAATGCCCAGCTGAAGACGTACTCCTGTTCCCAGCATTTATTCTAAACAGCTTCTTCTCTCCTTCCTACAAAAGGTAGTACAGCGTTTCCAATGCATTTATGATTCTAGAAATAATCCTATTTATTTAGTGCGCATTCAGTCACATTTCTTGGTAATTCTATGCAATCTCTAACAATAGGAAGAAATAAAACTGAAAGAAAACTTATTCTTTTGGTGCATTAACATGACGTAACAAAGAGCCATTTCTTTTAGCTGCTGGCCACCAGGCAAACCGATTTATCTTACCCCCACACACAAAGAGCGGGTTGGTAATTGAGGAATAGGGCAGTAACTGTCAGGACGCTGCTGGCCCCTAGAACACATAATAAATAAATATAAAGAGATATCTCTCAACAGAGCAAAGAGGGTTCTTGCGTCCACTCTTTACTGCTTCAGCTAGAAGGCTCTTCTACCCAGCCCATCGTAACAATAGAACCAAACAATACTTTTTACTCAAAGCAATTAGTTTCTTGAACGAATGCTGAAGCAGCAGGTTTTTAAAAATATTTTTTTGTGAACAGGTAGATCCCTGGTATTACATGACTGTTAGGTTAATTGGCCTCTCTAAATTCTCCTTAGGTGTGAGTGTGTGCGAGAATGGTTGCTTGTCCTGTCTGTCTCTGTGTTGCCCTGTGATAGACTGGCGACCTGTCCAGGGTGAACCCCGCCTCTCACCCATTGACAGCTGGAGATAGGCACCAGCACCCCTCGTGACCCCACAAGGGATAGACGTGTTAGAAGATGGATGGATGGATGTTTTTTATTTATCATATCTTCTGAAATTAGGTAACCCTGTGCATGATGGCCATAAGCTGCAAAGGATGTCGCTGATTCTGTCTTTGGATCGTTTTCTGTCTGGTGTGTTTTGATAGAGACTGTGCATTGCGCTTATTTGTTTTTTTCTAAGTTGGTGGGAACAGTGTCATGTGTTCCCTGACTGTGCCACTGGGACTTTAACTGGGTCCAGGTGCTTTGATCCGATCAGACTAACCTTGAGTTTTTCAGCAACAAAACAATCCAGCTGGGTTTGGAGTGAAACAGAGGATTATATGGAAAAGCACCATATGACCATTTAAATAGATTTTCTCTTGCAGCTCACAGGTCTGTGTTATTGTGTGCTAGAATGGAGAACCTGACCCACAGATCTGCCAGACATGCTCCTGCCTGCCTCTCGCCGTGTGAGTTTCTGCGGGCCTGACTCGGTTCCTCTCTGCCGGACTTGCACATACATGTGCATGTCCAGTCAAAAGGAAAAAAAGCACCACATGGCCACTGTAAAGTATGGTGGAAGACCTGTGATGCTTTGGGCCCCTTTTCTCTTCCAATGGCTCTGTGTTAGGTACCAACAACTGGTTATTCAGTAAACTGGCTGTGGGATCTGTGTGTTGCATTCACAATCTGAATACGTAACCCTTTGGACCTACCGGCGTTGCGAGCAAGTGCATTGATGATGTCATCAAACACTGGAAATCAAAGAAGACAAAACACAATCAACACATTTGGACTTCTCTGCGAGTACAGTAATGCTAACTGTTAAAGTCTGGAGCACCTTGGCCAGAGATGTCGAAAACAGAGGTGTCCTTTCCTTTGTCATCACTCAGCACAGCCTTGTACACACCGTGATCTTTTCTGGAGAACTTCAAAACAAACAGGTTTTATTAATCAGCAGCTTTATCATTCCACTCTAAAAGCTTTATTTTTTAGAAATGAATCAATCAAATACCAGGACATTTGATAATCATTGTATTAAGATGGTTGTCCGTACCAAAGGCAGAGGCAGAGCACATGCTCCAGACATGACGTTGGGGGGAGTCTCTGGAACGATCTCATCATCCTCCTTGTACCAGTGGAAGGTAGTGTCCTTTTTTACATTAGCCACCTGCAAACACAGGAGGAAACGCTTCATTTCAACAGCCACCTTAAGATGGGAAACCTTATGCATTCAAATAAATAAGAACATAAATGACAGCTATTTTAAAAACACGTTACCTTGCAGGTGAGCATCACTGTACAGTCTTCAGAGACAGTGAAATGCAGATACTCAGAGAAATGGGGACCTACACCAGAAAGAAAAATGAGAAAACTCCAAAATTTTCTCTGGTGAAAGCCAGCCATCAGAAAACGTTGTTAAAATGGGATTAAAATGCCAGCTGAGCAAGACAAGGCTCAGTTTGTACGATGAGACATTTGGCCTTTTAATTGTGGCTTGAAGATGCATAAAATGCAAAAGAAAAACTCAGCTTCAGCTGTGCGTTTTGGGTCCGGTAGTCTGCTCATACCTTGCTTCCTAATGTGCTCTTTTCTCTGAAACTCAGCCTCCTTCAGGGCAGCCTTGAATGCTGAAAATAGGACACAAGCAACACATAGCTCAAATGAAATCCACCAAATTTGAAATACTTTAATATTACCATGGATTACCAATTTAATACAAAATCAAACTCTGATCCAAATTCTGTAGTATTCTATCATATTCTATTCCTACAGATTTTTACATTAAATATACATACAACATGTTGCTTGTATTTCTGAAACGACTGCTGACATAAAGACTAAACAGTCTCACCATCCCCCACCAGGACCAGGGAGCTCTGGGTTTTGGCCTTGCCGTCGTTGATCTGGACGGTGTATGTGCCCTCATTGGCCCTGGTGAAATGATCCACTGTCATCTGGATGACCCCTGAAGCAACATCATGGCTGATCTTCTGACCCTGAGAGATAAATTCATTCAGAGAAATTTAACTGTTTTTTTTCTACTTAATATTGCCTGTCAGAGCGTTTAGAGCAGTCTCAAAAAGTGGCAATATTGTTCCGTTTACAGCAGGGCAACATAGCATGGTTTCACTATACTTACAGTGCCTGGCAAGGGTAAACTATTGTGTTTGTGGCGCTCTACTAAAAGCAACTTAACACAGTTTACTGTCTATACTAGCAGACATGATCTTTAACAGAATTACGCAACATGAGTCCGTCTCTATACCGTCTGTTGACGTGTGGCCCACATTTCTGCTCAGCAGCGCCTAACATTCCTGTTTCCACTTCCTGGCAGATGTGCTGATAAAGGGTGGAAGAAATTATCAAAATGAGCATGGCCTGTGATCTTTTACTGCGGTTATGTTAGAGATTTGCACATGCATGCCTCTTGATAAGGATGAGGAGTCTGTTTGTTGGAATTCCTTTACTACAACATTAAAAATGTCGATTGACTCATGGTTCATTAGATAGATAGGAACCTAACCTAACCAGAAAAACAGCAGCAGCTAAAGCACAGTTTGCACAAAAGTATTTAGAGCAACAGATGCATTATTGTCATTTTACCTGAACAGACCGTCAGAAAGCATGAACACTAAGCACATCATCTGATTCTAAGGGCAAAGTGAGCCGATACCGATGGCTGACTGACGTCGTACCTCCCCACTGGTGACCTCTTTGTCGTTAACGATGAACCTGTAGGACACGGATGGAGACAGCTTGACAGCCTGCAGCCAGAAACGCACGTGCCCCTTCTCCAGAATCTCATAGTTGAGGCTGTGCTTCAGAGGGACAACTGCGCAGAGACAAAGGCGTGCAAGCGCTCTCACCTTTGGTCAGGAAGAAGAAGGACGTAGCAGGTGGGATGCAAAAGCACACCGCTTACCTGGATGCCTGATGGCGTAGCTGAGCTCAAGCATGGTGTTCAAAGCTACAGAACAAAGCCAAGAGAACCAGCTGGACATCAGTGTCAACAGAGGAGAGTCTGAATTGTTGAGAAGGTTCTGAAGTGAACGACATACCATCCTCAGTCAGAGTGTGGCTGGAAGAAACTCCCTCCGTGTCGGTGACGACCACAGAGTATCTGCCCAAATCCTCCTTGTCAGGGTTGCTGAAAGTAAGTCTGGAGCTGTGAAGCACACAGTGGTCACACTGTTTAGCATCAAGAGACTTCTCTCTTTGGTTATCACATTTCTGAACTAGGATGGCCTCGTTACTGCTGCATTTTTTTTGACCCAACACGTTTATTGTTGGGGAACGCCAAGGTGGATTTGCACCAGTGCGTTCATTTTTCTTTGATAAGGATTAATCCACCCACACTGAGTAATGCAAACTGCAGATACTTCCCCAATAAGCACATCCCGGGGATACAGAAGCTACACTCACAGCTTCTGCTTCCATTTAGACAATTTCACCAGAAACCTGAAAAAAATCCTGGTCTTCTGCTAGATACCGCAGCTTTTTTATTTCTTCTTCAAATGCATTTCCTGTTCTCTCTTGGTATACCTGCAGGTTAAGAAAATCTCTTGTTTTGTTTCCGCTTGCTGCAATTTTTGGACAAATCTAATGTTGGGTTAGCATCTAGAAGAAGCTCCAAAACTTTTAGATTTTTTAAACTGAAAACTATAAAAATTAGAGTCCGAAAAACTTGAAACAAATTAGGACTCAATCAATATACTTCAAATCAAACATTTCTGTAAAAGCCTGATTTATGTCTTATGTCAAAACAAAAACAGCTGTGTTTGTGCGCTGTGGGTTTTCCTTTTATGTTTAGTATTAGAAATACCAACCACCTAAATTATGTGAAAGAATCTATGAAAAGAAAAATGCAATGAAAGCCACATTACATCAAAAGGATACAATTTCCTGTTTCTAACTTGTTGGTAGTGATTTATGACTGTTACTACTAAATTACAGAGAAAAATAGAAGTTGCAGTTCGAAAGAAATAGGTTCTTTTTGACTGTTGTATAGCTAAGAGATATTGCAGAAGAACATACTTTAATTGCATTGTTCTTATATTATCACAGGCTTCTCCCTTATAACTTACCAATATGGACAACACCAGGTCAAAAACATTTTCAAAAAAATATTTTAAAGGTTGGAAGCTATTGCAGAAATTAAGATGGACCCAGATCCCTTCTAAAGTGTACCTTTGTACCTTCTTATGTTCACAGTTTTAGGTGGCAGATTTTTTCAATTAAATTCAAAAATACTTTATTTATGCCCTGCGACTGACTGGCGACCTGTCCAGGGTGTACCCCGCCTCTTGCCCATTGAACTCCTGGAGATAGACACCAGCACCCCTCGTGACCCCATGAGGGATAAACGAGTACGATGGATGGATGGAATACTTTATTTATTTAATTGAAAAGAACTTTTAGCAAGGTAGCTTAAACAACTCAGAAGTTGCTACTAAATTTTTTTTGGACATGTACCTATCTGACTGAACATCACTCAGACCAGCCTAAGGCTATGAGGTGTTATATTAATCTGAATGAATATAAAAGAAGCTCATTTAATGGCTGTGGCATTTTTCGTGGCTAACATGATTTCCATCATTTGAGTTTGTCTGCTACTGTTCTGTAAATATTTTGAGCTTTTTGCTTGTTCAAAGGTCTTCTCTGTCTGATGTCAGATGTGAATGCAGCGAATGCAGTTCTAACACAACACATATCTATAGTAGACATCCTTACTTTGATGAAATCCGTTTATAAGGTGCTATTTTGATAATTTCTTCTCGACTTGGTTAATAAAGAGTTTTGTACTGCTAAAAACAGTGTCTTGGTGTATTTAAGACTTATTTCCCCTGGGGCCGCCTAGCTACGAAAATGATCAGCTGTGTCAAGCTGTTTAAAACTAACATTCAGGTATTATCCTCAGTCCCACAAAGATAGTTACGGCTGCTTTGATTACAGGCAGAGTTGCACGGATGTGAAAGTTCCAGCCTGAATAACAGTAAGCTTACGTTCTGCCCTTCGCCGTGACGGTGGCCCTGGGACAATCACCAATGGGTTTGTAGTTCTTTGACCATACAAACTTGGATGTCTCGCAGATCTCACAGGCCTCAAAAGACAGGAAAACATCTCCAGTCTCCTCGTCCACGCCAGCTACTATCTCCGTAGTCCCTGTGAATAAAGATAAACATGTTACCATTCAGATGAATGTTTGTTGTTGTTTACCTTTTTCAATTTTCTGTGGGCTTTTCCAAATTATGATCACTAGCTTAATCCTGGAAAGAGCTCTCACACATTTTATGATGTGGTATAAGAAGGACACTATTGTAAAGAAAAATATCTAGCATTAACTAGTTGCTATATTAAAAAAAAAGAACAAAACAGCCAACAGAAAAACAACATTCAGATCAGCTAACCCAAAAATGCTCCTATGTAGGATTTCCACTGGGAGCTCCACGACATGTTACTGTGAAATATTGTCTGTACACCCAGGGTATTCATTAACTTTCATTCATATTATTCTCTAAAAGACTTCTCCAGTTATTTTAGTAACAGTATATGTCGGTGTTCACCTGGACAACAGACTGGACTGGAGGCTCAGCAGTGAAGCTGTCTACAGGAAGGGACAGAGCAGACTGCACTTCCTGAGGAAGTTTAGGTCCTTCAGGGTTAGCAGATCTTCTATAAGTCTGTGGAGAGTGTGATCTCCTCTGCCATCATCTGTTGGGGTAGCAGCATCAGAGCAACTGACCTGAAGAAACCTGGCTCTGTTCTGGGCCCTCCACTGTGACTACATGTTCATCCATGAGGAGTGATTGCTGCAAGTCAATGACTGAACGCTACCTTCTGAGTTTCCTTAGAAAACATTTTAACCAATCTGTCTGTACGATTTAATTGGATTGACTTTATGGTCAGTGCTACGAGGTGACGTGTGTTGTGAAATGGTGTTATATCAAAAAAAATATTTAATTGAATCCACTAGAACCTCTGGAGATGATTGTGCCATGAAGGATGCTTCATGAAAGAACCTGAGAAGCCATCACCATCTACTATGACTCTGAAGAAACTTGGATATTTCCTTGTTGTGTATTTGTGACTCCCTGTAACGTTCTGTTGTGGTTTAGGTTATTTTCAGTTAGTCAACTTTTCTGTTTTAGGATTTATTTCTGTGTTGTGGTGTTTTTGATTTGTGCTTAGTCTGTTTCTAGTCATCTGGTCTTGGTTATTATTTATGTCAGCTCGTGTCCATTAGTCTTTGTCTTACTTTCTTAGGTTTTCTCTTTATTAGTCTGTATGTTCCTTCAATTGCTTTCACCTGTTTTGGTTAATTGGTCCCACCCTGCTCACCTGTTCCATCCTCCTATTTAAGCCTGCCTTAGTTGTTTGTGTGTTGCCGGAACGTCTTGTGTTTATCCCTCTCGCCAGCCTGTGGTAAGCTCTTTCCAGCCTCTGATTCTTTTTGTGTACAACCTGCCTGTCTGCCAGTCTGTGCCTGTTCTGTTTTTGCCTTCCAGTTTTTTGAGTCCGCCTTTTTGCCACCTGGATTTTGTTAATAAACCCCTTTTTTAAAATACAGCTCCTTGTCTGGCTCACATTTGGGTTCAACCTTAACGATTCATTACACTCCCTTGTCTGCGTGTCAGCGTAGTGTACTTCTGAGTTGTTTAGGCTGTGTTACTAGGTTGTGTGATTTGTGCTTCGTGGGTTCATCACTGATCTGCTTTGTCAGTTCTATCACAAGTTGGTACCATTGATCAGTAGTTCTCAGGATGCAGTAAGGGTGTTATTGTAAAACTCCTGGCAGATTCAGTTTTAAAACATGATTCTTTTACCTGGCAATCAATCAATCATCCTTTATTTATATAGACCTTTAAAACACACGAGGTGACCAAAGTGCTGTACATAAAATCAACATTATAGAAACAGAATTAAAAACATAAAAGCAAGAACAAAATAAAACACAAAATATGACACCATGCTACTTAATGGTAAAATCCAGTTCTCATAGATATCTTTTAAAAACAGCAAAGTCAGTAGTAGTGCATATGTCCAGAGGCAATTTGTTCCAGAGCCTGGGTCCAGTCTCTGAAATGGCCCGAATAATATTAGTGTTTTAGAGTGGCCCAGCCAGAGTCCTGACTGATAGACAATCTTTGGAGGGAGTTAAAAAATTAGGGAGATGGCAAGGAGGCCTTCCAAAATCAAATACTCAATAGGCAAAATGCCAGTGGAAACATTGAAAATACTGGTCTTAAATTATTGGAATAGTTTGACTGCCACATTTATCCTGCACGGTGGTGCAGCTATGAGCGTTGTTGCCTTGCAGGATGAAAGTCCTGGGTTCAAATCAGGGCCTGGGTCCTTTCTGTGTGGAGTTTGCTCTTTCCATGCATGTGTGGGTTCTCTCTGGGTTCTCCAGCTACCTCCCACAGTCCAAACACATGACCATTAAGTTAACTGGTTACTCTAACAGTCCACAGGTATGAGCGTATGTGCATGGTTGTCTGTCCTGTGTGCTTCAGTGTTGTCCCTCTATAGATTGGTGAGCTTTCCAGGATGTATTGATCAATATTTGTTTTATAGATACACCGTTTATGGTGCCTTATTATCCTCTGAGAGAGAGCTGTCTCATTTCACAACAGAAACAAACCTCCTGGTTTAATGAAAATAATGTTGAAATTAATTCTGCCATGAGTATAAATCATTTTAGTCTTAGCTGTAGCTTATCTTGATGATTTTTGAAGATCGCTGCAGTCATTTCATTGTAAAATGACTCATGCAAAGCACTTATAATTTGCCTACATGTGGAATGTCCAGTCACTTTAATGCAGCACTGTTTGCATACGCTAGTAAAGGTGTGTTGAGCAGCTGATGGCTGCCAGGGATCCATGGTGTTGTAAGAGTTAGAATTTTTGGTCCTTATGGGCTCTGAGCTGATGCTGAGCTTCATAAAATTCCATATTACTGATCCTTCATTTCTTTTATTGCTAGAATTTGTAGATTTAAAAACATTTTGAAAAGACATCTGTTAAATCTCAATGGTTTTAGTATCTGAATATAATTTAATATTTGTGTAAGTGATTGAATGTGTTGCTGAGACCTCATTAGACCCGTTTGGTGCTCATCTAACTGCTCACAGAGGAATGTTCCCACATGTTTAAATGCATGTAAACAGGCTAGCTGGGATCTGATCTCTCACCAAGAATCTTATTGTCTGAATGGTTTTCCTTGGAGAGACAGACTGGATGTTAATAAAATGTCTGACTAGGCCAAAAGCATACTGTGGATTCCAGGTTTAACCAACTCATCACTAAGTTTTTTTTGACAAATGAGGGGTTAGATGGTCAATAAATTTAATAGGCGTTGCCGTTTTATATCAAACTATGTGTTTGGTGATGTAACATAGACAAAACAGATATGTGTCAGTCTCATGTGTGTCAACAGCAGCTTTTCCAACATAGATGATCATTGTGTCTAAACTAAACTAACTAAACAGAAGCATACTGAGCTTCTCCACAGCAAACATCCACCTTTCAGCAGTGACCATGGGGATCAGGAAGGGGCTCTGCTGACTGAATCTATCATAACTGATGTTGCAGGTCAGCAGCGGTGATTACCTGGAAGAGCTTTGGCACAGACCGGCTCTGTCACCTCAGAAGGTTTCCCAACACCGTTGGAGTTGACTGCACGAACTCTAAAGATATAGCTGTGCCCTTCCTCCAGTCCGGTCACCTGCAGCAAGCCACATGAATGCAGCATCATCACATGAAGAGATGTTTGAGAGGGCTGTACTAAAACTAAAGTCTCATGGATAACACATCAGGTCTCCTACCTGCAGGTAACGGTGACTCACAGGTTCTTCATTCAGAGTTACAAACTCACTTGAGCCCTTCTTGGCCATGTCCACAAAGTATCCAGAGACAGCACTGGCTCCAGTGTAAACAGGAGCTTTCCATAGGATCACCAGAGAATCACCTCTGACCTCACTGAAGCTCAGATCATAGGCAGGGCCTTCAATAACAGAAAACAAAAAGCTGTGTTCCGGGACACACAAGGTCTGACATAAAGTTATACAGAGTTACACTTAGGACAGTTTCTCTCATAGGATGACATTCATAGTGAACATAATAAACCTCTCCTAACATGTAAATGCAAGTTTATGTGTCACACTTTGTATTTAAAGTCTGTGCATTTCAGCAAACGGTGCTCTAAATAAGAAATTTTAGGAACAGTGGCTTAATAGTCAGTGTAGCAGCTGTGTGTGTGTGTGTGTGTGTGTGTGTGTGTGAGCATTTCAAATGCAGGTTCTGTTTGAATACCCTTATTGAATAAGGATGCTTCAGCCAAAGCGGAAGTGCATCACCAGCCGCCATGTTAAGTGCTGTCTGAATAATGCAGTCAGTAAGGAAGGAGGGAGGAAAAGGAGCCTGTGTGCTTCCTCTCACAGCTAATTTAGCATAGGAACCTTGTGATGTCCCTTACTAGTGCTAAGGAGGAGCTATAAGGAATCCCACAATCCTTTGCGTGAGATGACGTGAGAATAGAGTGTGCACTTTGTAGTTTATTTTCGAAAGGTTGTAAGCCCGGATTTGACTCACATAATTCATGTGTGTTTCTGTCACGTAATGACGTGAGAGTTAATGGCTGTCCAAACTCGGCACAGCAGTCCAAAGCACCTTTCCTACCCATGATAGAGTTCTTACTGTTGACCCCATGAAAGGTCAAGGAACAAGAGCAAGGAGCTATTATTAAGGGTATTTGGATGGAGGCGCAGTTTTTTTAGCCCCAAGCTGGGTTTTTCCAAATCTGCTCAGGAGTAGGGCGATCGGAGCAGAATAGGGCAGAGATGTGACATGAACCTACTGCTGTTCACTGATTGGCTGAGGGTGAGGAGAAACCAGAAGTTTTTTTTCTGAGGAAGTGTAGGGAAAAGTTAAACTGAAGAGCGATAACACCAAGGACCAACATGAATGGAGTGGGTCAAACTCATAAAATATCATTTTACTATTTATAAACCATAAACCATGCCTGAAAGAGAGGCGTTAGAGAGCAGGGCAGCGCTTCCAATTCATATCAGCACTGGCTATATAAGTTAGACGTAAAAGAAGATTTTTCTCTAACCTTTTCTTTTGTGATTATTTCTCATTTAAATGTTGCTAAATCACAGTATCTGCAGTAAAAAAAACTATAATTCCAGATAAACTAGGGACTTTGAGCATTACAACCCATCTAGGTGTTTCCCTGTTATTGTGGTTTGTAAATAAATGTTCATCATCTAGCTCATTGATTTCTAAAACAAAAGAAGGCACCCAGACAGAGTGTTTAAATGTTGTTTAGACATGTGTTGAAATATCCTGGTGTTTGTCAGTGTTGGGTGGTCATTGAATGAAATGATTCTCAGGAAACGATTCTAATCTGGAAACTGACAGCTGCACAAAGAAAATGAAACACTTCTAGCTGCTGAAAAGGTCCTTGTCCCAGCTTCATAAAACAAAACAAAAAATCTCATAGTGATTAAAAACCTCAGTGGAAATTAGGCTGTACCTGGCTGTTCCATGGTCCAGGCTTCACATTTCATTGGGGCACTAGGAGCTGATGGTACACCAACACCAGCTAGATTACCAGCCTGGATCCTGAACTCGTAAAAACTTCCCTCTGTTAGATTGTCCACCTGAAACCCAAACGAAGCTTGAACTTCAGCTCTGTTTGTTTCCAGTTAAAATGTGGAGAAACATTGCTTTAGATGCTTCTGGGATGATGAGCCACGTGTCAGCGTAAACTCACAGTGCAGATCCTCTCAGTGACCGCCGCCAGGTTGACTTCCTTCCACACCAAAGTGTCAGCGTCCCGCTTGTCGATGTAATAAGCGTTGACCTTGGAGCCGCCGCAGTGTTTGGGACTCTTCCAGGCCACCGTCATGGAGGAGCCATCACAGCTCAGCATGGTGATCCCGTATGGAGCGCTGGGAGTGGCTGAAAGTTATACAAGTTCCCGTTTGAAGTTCAGACAACCTGTGAGACATCGTACTAACAGAAAAACGATACTCTAGCCAACGACTATTGGGATCGTATCATGCACTGTAGATGAACACCTTTTTTCTGGACTTTTAATGGACCTAGTGTGAAGGGCAAAAACTGTTTTATAAAACAACATGTTTCAGAAGGAGACTGAAAGAAGAGGTTCTGTGCACCGTTAGGGTGAGGGAGCAGAAAAGGCAGCAGTGAGTGAGTAGAGTTGGGCAGTAAAGTGTTTTAATACATACCATATTCCACTGCCTTCCCTGGACAGAATAATCACATCAGACTTACTGAGGAGAAGCTTTGCAGGACACTAATCATCTACCTAGTTACCTTTTAGCTTTTTATTTCAGTCAAACTCTCTAGAAATAGTTTAAAGGGGCATTTATTTCCAAAGGAAATCAAAACCATTAATGTGAAAAAAAGAATGAAGCTTAAAAGGGGGCTTCTTCTCACCCAGAGCAGGCTCCACAGCAATGGGAGAGGACTCCTGAGACTCTTCACTGAGGCCAAAGATGTTAACAGCTTGGACACGGAACACATAGCTCTCCCCTGGGATAAGGCCGTGGACCACAAACCTGTGATACATTCAGTAAGTTTTATTCTTAAATAAACACGGGTGCAATAATTCTGAGTATTCTTTTAGATATCATGTTTTTTATTCATAACAATATCCATGCATGAGACAGGCTAACTCCAAAGAAAAAGCATTTGGATTCTTTTAATCTTGTTTGCATGTGTTTAATTAATCCACTACATGACATTCTGGGTTGTTTATGAAAAGAGGAAAGAATATTCTCAAATGACATTTTAAGATGAAATATTATCTGGTGTCCCTTTGTTCCACACAGCGCTTTCTGAAATTTTGATTGGGCCGGCAGAAATGGAAAAAATACGTATAATTGCTATGTCAAAATCTTGTTCAAAATAAATAGCAGTGTTGCCACTTGACTGCCAACAGTGTCAAAATATATCAAACATTATAGTTTACTTTCATTTTTATGCAGATGACATTCAGCTGGGCTGCTCCTTTAAACAATCTGTGTTCGTCTAACTGCCTGAATGACTTGAGTGCCTAAAAGAAAGTAAAAAGTTAAAAAGTAACAACTCAACTGAACTCAGGGAAGGCCAAGTGTTTGATCCTTCCCCCGTACAAAACGGTTCCTCTGGTTAGGGAACAGATTGGACTTTTAAACTTGACTATCAAGCCAAATTTCAGGAATTTAGGTGCTATTTTCAACCAATGTCTCTTGAAGGCAACTGAAAACAACTGCTTTTATTATTTTAAAAATATTTCCAAAGAGAAAGTTGGTGTTAATGGTTGTTAATCATGTTTTTATTTCCTCTAATCCAGGCTATTGCAATGCACTTCATTGATGGCCTTCAGTTGGCTCAAGACTGCAGCCTGAATCTTAACTGGAACAAACAGAAGAGGTCACATCTCTCATGTTTTAATGTCTTTAACTATTGTATATTATATTAAATTATCTGTCTTGTTGTTATTATGTCATTAATTTAATGTATTTTAATCATGTTTTAATGTAATTTAGTTTGTGATTTTTTTCTGAGTAAGGTGCAACATGTATAAAATGATCTTATTACCTTTCATCCTTACTCATTAAACGTAGTTCTTTGCTAATCCAGGAAAAGATCTTCATTTAGAACCGAACATCCAAACATCTTAAAAAAAGACCTTTTTACACATCAAGAGATTTCCTCAGACTCCTTCGTATTTCAGATGACACCCTAAAGGGTAATTATTTGCTGCTTACTTGCGTTCATTCATTCATTCATTCATTCAGTGATACGCTTATATGCTATCTGTGGTACTTTGTGTTGTGCTGCTCTTTTAGATATTGTACTTTAGCTTCTTGTTTTGGAGAGCCTGTATTATTGTTACCTGTGCCTATATGTTGACTTAAAACATGTATTTTTCTTAATAATGTCTTGTTATCAAAGGTTGGCATACAAATAAACCTAAACTACCTAAACACATCAAATAAAGACACAACTTCTTCTTAACGCGTTTGACTTTAACCCAGGAGAACAGTAACTCTGAGAAATGTCTCTTCTGAGACATTTCAAAGATAACCTGACATTCAGACTGCAGTATGCGGTACCTGTTGTGTCTGAAGGGTTTGTGGTTACAAGGGAACCACTCCTTGTCTCCAACAACACGGCCGTCGATGTAATACCCCATCAGGTTCTTCAGATGTTTCGGAGCTTCCCATTGGACAAACACAGACGACTTGGTGTTTCTGGTGGCAACAACCATCCCGGGAGCAGAAGGAACGCCTGTTCAAGAGACAAACCCTCTTATTATAAATCCTCTGTTAATCATGTGGTCAATGCTTCGAAAGGAATCTCTTCACTTTCCAGTGAATGTATTTAAATGCAGATGAAAACTTCAGTACTTGTAACGTCAAATAAACATAAATTAGGCTGAATATAAAATTCAAAATCTACGTATAAACAAAATATCAAAAAAGGCACAAAAATCACACTGATGACATTTAAATTGTGTTTTAAAAGTCCTTGAAGTTGGACTAAAAAGGACAGAGAGAACAGTAAGTGAATGATAAAAGATTTGAGACATATGATCAGCTAAGACTACTTAATATAGCAAATAAAAGTTTTTAAATTGTGTTTATTGTGTGTTTTGTGAAAAACAAACTGTGATCATTAATTATGTGGAACTAGAAGAATTTTACTTTTCAAACCATGTCTATGCACATCAGTGGTTAGTCTTTGCTCCAACATCCATGAAGACGCAAAGCAGGACGGATTAATTTGTGCTCTGACAGGAATGTGAATAGAATAGAATAGTTATTATAGATTGTGATTAAAATTCAAGGTGCAACTCTGTGCTTCTTCATACACAGAAAAAACATACCAATACACATGTGAATGAATGCCTCTAGAAAGTGGTTTATGATTTCATTCATACATACCAACCGGCAGCTCAGTACCTGCAACATACAGTCACTCATTTACAAAAAGGCTCAGTGTGAATGTTTCACGTATCGTGTGGCAAACATTTCCATTTAAGTAACGTAGGACTCTTAATTGCAAAGAAGAAACTATCTCATTTAGAATTCAACACAGGAAGGAAAATGCAGAGTGGTCCTCTTAGCTGCCATGAAAGTTGAAATCAAAAATTGAACACAGCTCCTACACAGTTCTGTGAAAAACAAGTGTCCTGCGGCACCTTTAAAACATCAACAACAGAAAGTCACATTGAAGATTCTACAAAGTAAGATAGACATGGATTAGGCTAAGGAGCTTTTCATTTCCTTATAAACCTACTAAATCACATCTAATAAGTAATTCAGTGGTTTTCTTATCAGTGAGAATGCTATACAGCATTCTCACTTATTGTTTTTCACTTTGGGATTAGTATGGTATTTTTTATTTGGATTTTTCTAACTGTGTCCTCTTACCATCCTCATCAATCTTTTGGATGGGCTCTGAAGGCGCCGAGGCCTCGCTGGAACCATACATGTTGACGGAATAGACTCGGAACTGGTACTTTTGGCCATCTTGCAAATCAAAAACTGGGTAACGGGGTGAGTGCAGTTTGACGGCTGTGTTGATCCGCTGCCATGCTCCAGTGCCTGCTAAGCACTGTGGGAGGGTTGGGGAGGAGGGATGTGTAAAAGGTAGAGCTCTCTATGAAAAGCTTTAACTCAAAGATCTGGCAGACAAAAAGATTTAATGAAGGTTTAAAACAGCTCAAAGCGTATCAACTAGATTAGAGAAATAAAAACAGGAGGGATCTTCGAAAGACTTTTCTATTATTGTGGTGTGTTTACAGCTTTCACCACAGAAGCTTGGCCAGTTTAGAGAAATTAAAGTTCAGGGTGCTGCTCTGTTGGGCACAGACGCTAAATGGTACTTACTGACAAAAATAAAAGGCAAAAGGGGAAGCAGCACGCACCTTTTCAACGATGTACCAGAGCGGAGCTCGTCCGCGAGGGCTGGGAGGCTTCCAGCTCAGCACCACATACGCTTTGACAATCTCAGATGCATGCACGTCCGTGGGCTCGCCAGGGATAGTTACGTAGCCTAGATTTGGAGTGAACGCTTCTCAGGAATAAAGTACAAACAGCAGGAGCCAATGCAGGAGTCCCACAGTATTCAGGATTTAACTAGATTTTTTTTTACTTCAGAGTGATTCTTAGTTTTCATGGGACCTTGCTTCTCCTAACAGAGAAGATAAATACATCTTCAGTAATCAACCCTACTTCATTCAGAAGTGATGATTGATTTGACATTTGTTGTATCGCTCTAACACATGAGTGTAAATGACTTAAGGAGCTGAGTGAGGGGCTAAATCTGATTTACTGAGCAGAAGCAATGCAGGACTCCTACAACAACCCGTCGTAACTTGTGTTATTTTTTATTTTTATTAGAGATTTTAATCTGTGTTTGGAGTTACTGGCTTAGTAAAAATTAAACACCCCATCAAAGTATGAATGGAAATGTGCGAAGGCCCAGAAATATAATTAAAAAATTAATTTGTTAGAAATTCAAAGATTACCAAGACGGCTGCATTAGATATTAGCTTGGTTCATGGATTTTTGTCGAAATTTCATTGATCAATCATGTATGTTTTTCTATCTATCTATCTATCTATCTATCTATCTATCTATCTATCTATCTATCTATCTATCTATCTATCTATCTATCTATCTATCTATCTATCTATCTATCTATCTATCTATCTATCTATCTATCTCAAGCAGTATCTTTCATTTCTTTTTTACTTGAATATTAGGCCAACAATATTCTTCAAAACTAGTCCTACTGTATTATGAACAAAATATTCTAACCCATAATTTGATAGTTGGAGAGCCCAATTCAGGGGCCCCCCTCTACCATGGGCCCTGGACCACTGACCCGCTTGTTCTCCTCGGTCAACAGCTGTGGATAAAAAGGGCAGGTCTACAGGACAGCTCTGATCATGACAGCACAGAGCAGGCCTTGAGCACCAGAGCAATGGAGGCCCAGATCTACCACACCAGGCAAGATCCCAGGTGCAGGCTGGGAAAGAGGCCCCAGAAACCATCCAGGTGGAAGATAATGGTAGGAGAGGAATACATTGAACACCATAACCAAGCAGCCGTTATACTGCTCTGGCACATCTGTACATCTCACATGGTGGTGGAAAATAACTGAGCTATAATCGTGTAGGACTTCCAGATAAAACTGATAAAATGGTATGGACCAACTAACTGAAATTTTTGACCATTGATAAACAGCAGACGACAGTCATTGTGATTGATGTGGCGTCCCCAAATGATGGAAATGTCAGAAAACAGTAATACAAGAAAGTGGAGAAATACCAAGGGCTCAGGGTAGAGCGAGGATGCATGGAAGGTGAAGGAAGCTCAAATCACCCCCACACTGGAGAATTGGCTTCAACAGATATCTGGAGAAACATCTCAGTCCAGATGTGTGCAGTCCTACGAATAGCAGAGATACTGCCAAGGACTCTCAAGCCCCCAGGCCTCTGGTAGAGGACCAAAGCTGACATCTACGTTTTTATATCCAGTCATTACATCTTTGACTGGATTCAATGTCAAATGACTCGAATCCGCAACCCTCCTTGGCCGCTTCACTGTCCTCTGAGCTCTCCTCCTTTGCTTTTAATACAACTCCTTCAACACTTTTTGTACATACTGTATATGATGTTTAAACTCAGTACTTAAACATCTTGTTAAATAATAGTATCTGTAAAAAACTGCCACAGCAGCCAAATAAAGAGCTAAGTCTGAGAACTGATTTGAGAAAACAGTTCCTGATATGGCTTGTTAAACATTGAATCTGAAATGGATAAAAGAGCTTAAGGCCAGAAGAAAAGACATGAAAACCAAAATATACATATAAACGTTACAACGTCTGTCTGCCAGCAATATCAGTCCAAGCCTGTGGTTACATGTACTGGCCGCTGAGACACAGGTCTCAAATGTTGTTGTTGCTGCTCATTCACAAAATCTCTACCAATAGGATGTAAAATAATATACAGCCCAGGTCATTGTGTCACATCAGTTCCAGATAAATTGTAAAAAAAAATTGTTTTATTGTGATTTTTCTGATTGGGGTATGAAACAACGGGTGTAGGTTAGTGTTTGGTGAAATGATGAATTATTTTAGATTAAAAACAGAGCGACACTGTACAAAAAAGTATTTGTACACTACTGTACCTTCCAGTTCATCATCCTTGATCACTATGTCATATTTCCCTTCAATTTTAATCACTGTTGTTGGAAAGGAGGGTAAAACACCCATTAGGAAACGTCGACATCCTCCTGTGCTCTGTGTTTACCTTCGTCGGTACCTTGCAGGCGCTCACTCTCTGCAGCATCAAGGGCTGTCACCTTGTCAGACTTGCGTGAAGGTCTGCTGATGCCTGCGCTGTTCACGGCTCTCACTCGGAAGTAGTAGGAGTGGCCCACACCGAGGCCGTCCACTGGGTACTTGCAAATCTTCACTGGCGCTGTGTTACACTGAACCCAGGTGTCAGTGCCAGCCTCACAGCTACGCAACGGAAAAGGAGACATTATGTCAACTACGTTCCTCTTCAAAAATATGAAGAATATTGTTGTTCTTGATTTTTCACTTATCATCGGACTTAAAATCTTTTTTTTTGGTTGGTTGGTGACTTCAAAATTTAATCTTACATTTTTTAAGAACAGCTCTTAATCTCTCATAAAATGGTGATAAAGAAAGATCAGCAGACCAGGGATGATGCTATATTACAGTAACTTTGTCAGAGTAACATTTACTCAAACTGAAGAAAGTTTACTCAGAAAAGACATTTGGTCCCACTCAATAAGATTTTCTTCAATTTGAGTAAATTTAAATAACTGTTTTCTTCAAAATTTTCTTCACCTTCAAAGGTGAATAAGCCACGCCTACTTCAGCCAATCGCCATACTGGTGATATTCCCAGGGTATTATCATTCGTCTTGAAAGTATGCGTGAAGTTTTGTGAGACTTCACTCTGTACATTTTTGCTAAATAAATACTATTTCTACAATGTAACCACAATATGAACATTGTAGTGTTCATATTCACCCATTTTGACAAACATCCAACACTAGGGGTAGTGTTGGATGTTTGTCAAAATGGGTGAATTATCCCCAGATCAAATTTCTGGTTTGGTATATGATTTTCAAATAAATATGAAAATGTCCCAACTAACATTTTAGCTCCCTAGTAATGAAATGTTTTCTCCTTTGAGATCTCTTCAGATCTAGATTAGATATGCAGATTTCTGGGTCGATCAGGATTAAACCACTAGATATGGTTTTGGTAGAAAGTTTTACACTTGTTGTGATCTAGCAAAACAAATATGAGGTGGAATATTCTAACTTGTCTCAGGCAGATTCGTCAAAGGGTTCCACACACAAATAGTTTGTGATATTGCAATTAAAGGGGTGGGAATACTAAACCAAAATAAATTGACCCAAGCCATAGCTCTACTTATTGGTGAACTGCTGGGAATTATGGAAACATTTTCTGGTTTCAGCTGCAGTGGGAGTATGTGGAGGAGACAAAAAAGAGAGCATGCCTCTAAAATAACAATGTAATATTTTTAATGCTGATTTGTAGATTATTATTCTGTTATTGGCTCAATTAAAATTCTTCAAGGCCCATGAATTCATAAGATACAAACACAATCTTAATTTAGGACCATATAACATTTACATGTCTATAATCATGTCTATTCCCTTGTCCTTGATAACTAAAGCATATTGTCATAGTATTTCAGAAAGGATGTTAAAAACCTAGTATGGAGAAGATAAAAAAAATAATCTTTATCAATAACATCAGATTTTGTTACTACTTCAGTTCAGTTAATCCCTTGGAATGAGGAGTCACCTATATTCATGTAAGAATTTCAATTCTATTTAAAGAGACCCTGAAGTGTTTCAGGGTGCTGACTGACCGGTCCACAAAGTATCCAGTGATTGGGGCCTCATTGACAGTGTTGGGGGGTTTCCAGGCAACCAAGACGTAATCTGAGTTTACGTCATATGCCTTGACACTCATCGGTGCACCGGGAGCTCCTTTAACAGACGCAGGAGCATCTGGAAAAGGGAAGAAAAACAGAGATCTGTAGGAGCGTTTAAAATTAGATAGAAGTTGGTGAGAGACGTCAAGCAAGCCTGATAAAATATAATAAAAGTTAGATTAGAGTCCAATAATTTTGACATACAGTGGCTCACAGTACTCTAATCTCAAATGTTGATGCAGAGTTATGTCTTACCTGACACAAAGAGATAGGCGCTGTGCTCAGCGGTACCATCCTTTGTGAAGATACGAAGGGTGTAGAGTCCCTCATCATCTTTGGCCAGCTGAGGAAGAGTCAGAGACGCTGCACCTCCACCCACTGTCATCCCTACCAGCTTACTTGGTTTCAGCAGTTTATCTTTCAGAACACAAGAGGGAGCAAGTAATTAATGATTGCCCAAATCCCACCATTTCTGAATAACTGTCCTTTAGAAACTATTTAAAGACAGATGGATGGATGGATGGATGAATGGATGAGTGGGTGCGTGGGTGGATGGATGGATGGATGGATGGATGGATGGATGGATGAGTGGGTGTGTGGGTGGATGGATGGATGGATAAATAGATGGGTAATTAGATGGATGGATGGATGGATGAGTGGGTGGGTGGATGGATGGATAGATGGGTAACTGGATGGATGGATGGATGGATAGATGGATGGATGGATGGATGGATGGATGGATGGATGGATGGATGGATGGATGAGTGGGTGGGTGGATTGAGGGATGAATGCATGGATGAGTGGGTGGGTGGATTGAGGGATGAATGCATGGATGAGTGGATAGCTGCATGGATGGATGAGTGGGTATGTACATGGATGGATGGTTAGATAGATGGGAGGGTGGGTCAATGGATGGATGGATGAATTAGTGGGTGGGTGGATGGATGGATGGATGAGTGGGTGGGTGGATTGAGGGATGAATGCATGGATGAGTGGGTGGGTGGATTGAGGGATGAATGCATGGATGAGTGGATAGCTGGATGGATGGATGAGTGGGTATGTACATGGATGGATGGTTAGATAGATGGGAGGGTGGGTCAATGGATGGATGGATGAATTAGTGGGTGGGTGGATGGATGGATGGATGAGTGGGTATGTACATGGATGGATGGTTAGATAGATGGGAGGGTGGGTCAATGGATGGATAGATGAATTAATGGATGGATGGATGGATGGATGGATGGATGGATGGATGGATGGATGGATGGATGGATGGATGGATGGATGTCTAACCATCTCTGTACCACTGGGTCAGGGGTGGTACGTTGGGGAGGTCAGGGACAACCACCATAGTACAGACAAGTTTGATGGAGCTGCCCTCGACACCAAAACTCACTGGGAACCTATCCAGCAGGGTGATCTCAAGCTTACTGGGATGGATCTCGGTCAGATGGGGCACTGCACAACAAGAAAAACAAGAAGTGGTGTACCATAAGAGTCGTGATACTTTTTTCGAATTTTCCATACTTACATCTAATGTCAATCTAAAGGAGAAAAATCTGACATTTAATCATGGGATTTTGTGCAGCAGCACTGGAGTTGGTTGGATGATTTTTCCACACCTACATCTTTGTAGGTTACACCTAAAACCAGGCAACCAGCCCAAACCACATGTACTCCTGAGCACAGAAGATGATTTATCCTGGATGGAAAATGTTTGAGATAACTTTGATAGCTTTGCTTTATTGGAGTATTTTTGGCGCAGTTTCTTTTATTGTTGAAGTATTTTTGCAGTAGGTAGCAATCTGTATTACTACTACTGACTCATTGTTACAGGCTGGTATTCATAGTGTACTCTTACCCAGACCAAGCTGACAGCACTCTCCAGCTCCTGCTGGTCCTGTCAAAAAACATAAAGTTATGATTTTTACAACAGCTACCTTTTGCATTGTCCTCTTATGAAAAAGAAAGACAACGAGAAACGTACTCTTTACGATAACCATGGCCTTGCTGGTAGCTGTACCATGCTGATTGGTTGCCACAGCACTATACTCTGCAGTATCACTCACTACACACCTACAGAGAAGAAAGCACAGTAAAAAAGTATCATTTAGAAATATGCACATGTTTTGTTTTAATGACCAATTTGAAAAGCGTTTTGGGCATACATGTTAAAAAGATGCCTTCTATGACAAGACACCTGCTATGATCGCACATCACGCCACAAAAAACATTATAGCATTACATCACTTTACAGTATTTCAAAGTATAGAAGCCGTAATGTTGTATATAGAACTTTAAGGAGATTATTTAGTCTATTTCCAGATGATTTCCTTCTCGTTTTAAGCATACCTGTTTTTCGGTTTAAACATCCCATAATTAATGGTTCTTTTGGTACTTCACAGTAGTGCAGCAAAAATTGTTACTTTACAGCAAGAAGGCCTAGGGATCAGATCCCAGCTGGAGCCTTCCCCATCCATGTGAATGTTTTCTTTGGGTGCCAAAAGCCTTTAGGGACAAATTGTCCATACACATGTTTGGGTGCATTGCTGTGTTGCCCTGTGATGGACTGGCGAACTGTTGGTCTACACTGCCTATTGACCGATGGAGATCCCTGCGAGGGTTAAATGAGTCCAGAGGATGGATGGAATTTTCATTTTCTGACTGGAAGAGTCCAGTAGACAGCTCAGCTCTTACAGCAAGATGAGGATGTTTGTGAAAACAAGGGAGTAAGATCAATGGCTCTCGCAGGTTAGCTGTAAATCCCTCGTGTCAGTATCTGATACAGCAGAGGTTATTGCTCTTCATAACCACTGGTCCAACAAGTGGGGGCGCTGGAGCGATGCTGCGCTAAGGCACACTGGCCGAAGAGGAATTTAAGGGTAAGGCATATGTTGAACTACTTTGAAGCAAACTTTAAAAGTCAGGTCCCATTTCATTATCAGAACACATTTATCAATGTTTGAAGCTGTCATTTTAAGATAAAGCCAAACAAAAGATGCATACCGTTTTTATATTAACACTGTACGTTACAGAAACATTGCAGTTATTCAGACTATACAGTATTTGGAAATACTGAGGCTACCCTAGCTGCTCCAAAAGGATTCCAGAGACAAAGTAATACCAAGGCTACCAATTACATACACTTGATTAACTGTTCGGAAGCATGTAGACAGGGGGGAATGCATCAGCAATTACTTTGCTATCAGCAGTGGCACAGGGAAACACCTCGAGCCTAACTCACTCAAAACAGTGAGAATGACGATGGGCTTCCAGCAAATACCTCTGACAATGTCTCATCTCACCATCCTCAACAACACTGGGCCTAATGTGGACCACTTCCGGTTCCTGGGGACCACCCTTTCTCAGGACCTAAGCTGGTTCCCACACATAGGCACTATTCTGAAGAAGGCCCAGCAGAGACTGTACTTCCTGTACCGAATCAAGAAATAACACCTTCCGCTGGTCATCTTCTCCATGACCATTTTTCAGTCCGTCCTGTGGTTGTCCATCACCGTGTGGCTTGGCTCATTCACAAAACAGGTCAGGTTCAAACCGGAATGGGCAATTGTGTCTGCAGAGAGGATCATCATGGCTGACCTTTCTTTCTTCCAGGACTAGGGTCAAGAAAAGGGCAGCTAACATCTCTGCACCACACATCCTACACACAAACTGTTTAACATTTTACCTTCACATTGTTGCTAGAGAGTGCTATTTACTAAAACCAGTCGCCACAGAGACAGTTCCTTCCCCCAGGCTGTCGCTCTGATCAACCCTGAGCAGTCAGAAGGCCCAAATCAACACCTTGCCTACTTGCACCAATGCATCCACGGCTTTCACTTTAGTTGAAAATGCATATATTTCAAATTATAAGGAAAATTATTTCTATTTAGCTTTTTTTTGTGTATATTGTACTTAAAGTTACTTAATTGAGAGTGAAGTGGAACTGAAGTCAAATTCCTTGTTTAATGAAGCAGCTTGGCAAGTAAAACTGATTCTGACTCTTCAAGAAGAAATTGCTGTTCCCTATCTTTTTGGGAATGATTATAAGTGAATTTCCAAACAGTTTGAAGATAATCATTTTCAAGAGAAGAATTATTCACAAGTTTCAAACATTTTAAGTCATCTGACAATCTTTCCAGACGTGAACGTCCCAGGAAAGTCAGACAGTACAAGGCTCAGAGAAACTGCATGAGCTAAAGACTTCCATAGCATACTCTGGAACCTCCATTTAGTGTGGTAAATGTTAACGTTTAGGGCCAGACGATTAGAAAAAGACTCAACAAGAACTGCTTGTTTTGAAGGGTTGCCAAGAGAAAGCCTCTTACTAAAAAAGATACGGTAGGAAATTTAGGGTAGAAAATTGGCATCTTAATGAACTACAGGACTTCTGGTTTAAACTACATCACAGCAGAGATATTTCACACATTGCAATGTTTGCTGAAAGCGCAAATACCTCATCCCAACTGTCACACATGGTAGTGAAAGGGTGATATTGTGGGCTTGTCTTGCAGACACAGAATATGGGTAGTTTGAAGCCATAGAATTTAACATCTACAGTTCTGGATATGCTTCAATCAAAGGTGAGACAATTTATCAAACAGCTCAATCAATACTGGGTCATCAACAGCACCAGGATTCCCAACCAAGCTGAAAATTTACAACAGAACGGTAGAGAAAGAGTCAAAACGTTGTAATGGCCTAGTCCAAGCCCAGAACAGAACCTGACTGAATTGCTGTGGAACTTAGCAGAGCTGTGTATAAACAACGTTTTGCAAACTTCAATGACCTGAAGCCTTGCGACAAAGAAGGGTGGGCCAGATATCTCCATGATGACAGCTATTTCAAGTAATTGTGGCTGAACGTGGTTCTACAAGCTGTTAAATCACGGGTTGTACCAGGTTTTCCCAATGACAGTATAAATATTCAGGGAATTTTTCCCATGTCATTTTTGTCTATTTTTACCCAAAAACTTCCACATCCGAAGCTGGTTCAGGTTGAATGATTGGCAGGGATCCATTTGGCACTTTCATTTTTGGCAACTTTTACAAAGATCGTCCTGAATTATTGCCAGGTCCATTTTATAGTTAACCCAAGAACAGCTCTTCCCATTTCCTGTTGTTTTCTGGGTTTTCAAGCTGCTCTCACAGTCTGCCAACACTGAGTCAAGGGTCTTCCTGCCACCCTGAGGACGTAACCTAAGGACGAGACAATCTGCCATGACATCAAGTGCATTCCCTCTATAGAAGGAAGAAATGTGACCTTCACCCAAGACAGAACTATTTTAAGATGGTCCTCTTTCTCAGCTGTCGCTGCATGAAGTCAGTCCCCAAACCAACACAGTTCTTTCTCGTTTTGACATTATGGAGCAGAATTGAGTTTTCTTTTGAATAAAACTACTGCATAACAGCAACAAAGTTAGTCCAAAAAAACTGCAAGGACACAGATAGAAAGAGGCAAGACGACACTAAGAAGCTAAGAGGGGACTGGGAGACAGAGGGACAGAAAACACACGCAGAGGGAGGATTTCATGTCTCGAATGACACAAAGGTCAGCACTTTGATACGAACAGCTGAGCGCTCTGAGGATCACAGAAAAGGGTCGGGCTGTGCTGTAACCTCTAACTCTCAATCTACTGTCTCCTTCTAAACTCTAAACACTTCAAAAAAGGAACTAAAAGTAAGTCAAATTTTCTTGAAATGCGTGTATTTGCCCTTGATTTGAGCAGGCAAGTTACAATGATATCTGCTAATGGAATACTATTTTTGCACTTAAAATAGGAACAACCCATCTCCATCGTCTTATTTCAAGTGTAGTATATATAATTATCTTATTTTAGGGTTCAAAATATCAATTTTACTGGCAAATAATCTTATTTACATGCTCAAATCAAGGACAAATACACTAAGTTCAAGAAAATGTTATATATTTTTAATTCCCTTTTTGCCGTTTGGTAAAAGATCTGGCCTTTCTGGTGTAAGGTTTCTAATCTTTTCAGTGATCGTTCTTTGAATTATCTTCAGGTTATTTCATCGCACACGCCTGTGTTCTTTGAAGACTTCAGAGGGGTTAAGGTCCCAACTCATTTTATAGGATACATGGTTTAGGCGGCGGTGTTGCTGCATAATCTGAATGTTTAATTAATGTAAACATTCCTTTCTGACAACAGGTAACACGACCAATTTAAAAACAAATTTTGCCTTAAAATTTAAGCAAACTTTATTGGCATTACAGAAGTCAGCGCCTTGTTGTAATTGCTGCCCAGCTTCTTGGATGTTTCCACTGGTATTTTGACAATTTATTGTTAAGCTCTAAGTCTTGGAGGTTGAAAGGTCTGCTTGCCATCACCTAAATTCTCAAAACTTCCACAAATTCTCTACCAGCTTCAGATAGGAGTCTGGTTGTCTCGCTTCAAAACGGCAATAATACCTTTAGTGAGAGGAAACATGTTGGTCAAATTAAAAGATTACTGTCACCCTCAACCTGCTGGAGGTATGCTTCATTTTGGACGTATCTGCATTCTTCTCATTGAATGCCTTTGAAATATTGTGATCCCCAGTTCCACAGTTAACACAGCAACAACTTGACAGAAAATCTCTGCTTTGAGCTTGTTTGTTTCTAATCTGCCTTTTATTTTAGCGTGTAGACTAAATGCAGATTATCCTCAGATGACTGTATCTCATGCATTCACTGTATGGACAATTTTCTGAAGTGTTTCCTAGAATCTTTGATAAATTTGGCCGTTTAGTGAAATACTTTGATGATACAAATTTTTTTTTTACATTTTCATATCAAATGCCAATTATGGTAGCAACCAATAAGGTTGTACTTTAAATCTGTGTACTTCAAAACTGATAAACCAACATGTAAAAGGCATGTTGATAGGAGGAAGTAAAATCAAATATTTAGCTCATTAACTGGATTCTTTAGTAGCGCAGATTTTTGACATGTGAATTTCACAATTGATTTTGTTCCGTTGTTGCCGATCTTTCCAATAGCCGGTCCCGCAGGAAACTCTGCGACTTCCCAGAAAATCCTGAGTCTCCTCAATCTAAAACTTTAGCACCTTTTCAGTTGGAAGAAACAGCTTTTCAGCTGGTTTAATAAACTTTATTTGTTGCGTCCAGGGTCCTGTTTTTTTTACCTGCTAATGATCAGACTGTGGACTCCATACTTGCTCTCAATCTTGTACTTTCCTGGGGCGCTCAGTGGGTCGACTGGAACTCCTCCTTTATACCTGCAATCAGTCAAACAGAACGGTCACTGTCATCTTGTCATTTTGCTCTTATCCTTGGTCCTCAGACCTTTTCAACATCTCAAACATTGGCGTTCTTACCTCACAGTGGCACTGAAGAAACGATTCTTTACATGGTTAGAAACAAAAACGACTAACAGAAATATTTGAAAGCGTGTTTGTTCTTCTTACCATTTAACAATGGGCCGTGGGTTGCCCTCCACTGTGCAAAAAAGCTTAACAGGGGTCTTCTCCCAGACAGTGTGAGGCCGCAGGGCCACCAGGAAGTCTGGCATCTTGGGGATTTCCTCCAATAAATCCCCCCTCTTTTTCATCATGTTCTTAACCTGAAGGATGTGGATGTAGACACAATAATACATGATTTGTTTTAAGAATGAGAATACACGATTAAACACAGGCAGTGAGTTATGATAAAGAGCTGCTCCTTTAAGCTCTATTTGACAGTTTGTAGTGTCTTATCCCTTGAAATAAAATAACAATTAAAATAGTTGTAAAGCCTGATTCGCCACCTTTACTCAGAGGGCAACTTGTATGAAGGGTGCATCCTTGCAATACAACAGATTAGGTCTATTTTTATGCTTTATCTGTTTTATGCCGTGAGTGACCACAGTACTGCTTGGAGGATATTAAACAGGTTTTAACCATATTCTTATGCTGGTTACATTTAGCTGTGAGATGTAAAGCACATACAGCCTCCCCATGCTGACCCATGGGGTTTAATTGGGTTGAGGTCTGGATTGCTCAGAGTTCCCAAATTATTGATCCACCCTGTGATGATCTGATTCTGACTCTTTTGTCATCCTGGAGTATGGTGCGAGGTCTCAGATTCTAAAGAGATACAGGACCACTGGCTCCAGAATCTCCTTCCGATGTTTTATAGCATCCAGCTTGCAATCAATGAAAAAGTTCTGTTTAACGTCCGATTCCAGCTCTCACCCCATGGAAATACGCCACCACTTTACTGTATATCTGTGGAGCAAAGCCGATGGTTCCTCTCCTGGGAAAAAACCCCCCCTCTCAGTCAGTCTTTAACTTTACTACCCCCCCAGAACTTGGTGCTAAGATTTGAAAAATGTTCCGGGACTGACACAAATTCATTCTTCCACTCTTAATACTGCTGCACCAGATTTCATTTTTATATGGGCCTTGTTCCTAAGGGACAAACGTGCTAGGAGCTCACAAACTCAACAAAGCAGCAAGACTCATGCACACAAAAGCTGTCACTCAGGTACCAATCAGGTACCAGTCATACACTGGTGACTGGCACAGACCCAGCAGCACGAAAAGCTCATAACACGGGTAAATACCAACAGACAGATTAGCAGGGGGGTTTGCTACAGATTGAGGCACTTACTGCATCCATGGATGCACAATCCTTAGATACATATATACATATATACATATATACTCGTACATATTAATAAACGTGGCTAATCAGGTTTAGCAATGATGTTCAGTGGCCTTCAGAAAGACTCTGAACCCAAAGTTGACACCACTACTTAGAATCAGCGTATGAATGCGTGTGCAATGTGAGTGCAGATGGGGGACTGCGTAATGTAAAAACACCCTGAGCAGTCAGTATGACTAGAAAAGTGCTAAGTAGGTGCTGTCCATTTACCAGTTCCTTGACTACTTGCCTCTTTTTGGATAGCAATACTCTCCACTTGAGCTTTAGTTGCTATCCTTATTCTGTGCAGCTCCTCCTGAATAACAGCCAGTCCTTTTCCCACATTCGTGGTCACTCTCTGATACTCCTCAGTTTCCGTGGCAGCCCTAAAAAACACACATGAAATAAGTATGTTAGACTTTGCTGGATTATTGAGAGTCACCATACACATTTGTATCCATGTACTTTTTTTTTTTTGGGGGGGGGGGGGGTAACCTAACCCTGGGACCTAATTGATTGTTGGCTTACAGGCATAAAGGCGGGTGCTAACAGACTCGGGGAACACAGAACATGGGCAACCGTGTTAATCAACACAGGCATCCAACTCTTAGTTTTGTGTTTTCCAAAGGAAGTGAGTGAAAACTAAAGAGCATATCCCAGTAGATGGCCACCTATCAGTAATCAGTGAGAGAACGCTTCAGTTCAGCATTACCTTCAGCTTAAAATAGCCCCGGAGAAAAGTAGTCAGTAAGAACTCACCTCTGCCGGGAAGGCGGTATGGTATAGGCTGGTTCTGCCATAGCCTCTGTGGCCTGAGTCTGCACCTGGTGTACTGACCTGGAGCTTGATTTCCTGTAGAGATTAGATGTGTTTGAATTTTTGGTTTGCTGTACTGTACTGTCAGCCATTAAGGGGATCCAAGTATCTAAAAAAACAAGCTATTTTGTATAACATAAGAGAATGGGCTCAAATTTTACATAGCTATCTAGGAAAATCCTTAGAAAAGTCATGGCTATCTTTAACATGCTTTGCAGATTGTTACATGTTTGAAGTCTTAAAAAGAACTTAAAAAGGATGTAGAAATTATTCTCCAACTGGTTCAGTGTTAAACTAAACTACATGCTGGTTATTTGTGAACAGGGTCGTGCTCTGTGTCACATATAATCAGCTGAACAAAATGACACAATGGTTAACGTAAAAACAACAACGACTATTTGGACAATTTATACATTTTATTGTCTTGCCCTAAATGAATGCTAAACCTAAAAACAAGTGAAGTCAGTAGTGATGGAACTGGATCCATGTTTCAACCACTTGCATCAGAACGTGAGGCTCACATGCTGGAATGATCATCTGACCTGAGGCAGATGCCTTCTGAAAAACATGGCGACTTGTTACAGTTTGACTTTAGTGTCTAGAACTGGACCACGAACAATTGGAGGTTCTGCCCTCCTCTGATTATGACAGAATGAAAACTAGCACAAACTCAAAGTAAGACTCCCAGACTATAGGCACATCATTGTTATGCTGTTCAGTGGAGCACACAAAGAGCCAGATTTGGTGCAAAGCTTTCACTATTGTGGCAGACTACTGCAGCAAAACTCATACATTTCATTAATACAGCTGGAATAAGCAGCAGTGCATTAGTAGAATCACACTTTCACAAGTTATGGTTGGCTTGAGCTCAACTAGATTATACAATTATACATCAGTGACCAAACTATAATGTTAATTCATTCTTTTAAATGATGGCACATCTTCAGTGGTTTCCAATTTTCATTTTATGTCAAAGTACGAACATATAATGAATACAGCTGGTTTGCACCAACAGATTATCTGCAGAAAGGTAAATAATCATAATGTTACAAAAATAAAAAGAATCAGTACCAAGTAGCAGTGCACCAATTAGGCTTTTCCTAGCTAATAGTGACTTCCTATTTCCATTGAGCGATGATCTGGTGATTTCAATTTTGACCAGTTTTTTTTTCTTCTAAGCGCTATAGAACATAATACTAATAATAAAAAAAACACGTGTCAGGCTTTTTGGTAGAGATAATAGTCTTTAATTAGAAAGTGAAAGAATCTCAAGAACATTTCCCAACCTTCAGTGGACTTTTTAAAACTCAAAAAGTGCAAAGAGTATATACTATTTATTTATGTGTTTATAGACCAAATAATGGTTGGAATTCTTGGTTTAATGCATTTAATGAACGTGGAGGTGTTGGGGGTTGGGAGGGGAGGAGACCCATTTTTTCGGGACTTGACATGCTGATTACCAATCAGATCTGAACGATGGGAAATTGGTCAATTTCAGTCTCTGGACCAGAGATTGGTGCAAAGGTCTTAAACCTGGCCTGGCATATTAACAATTCTCTTTCCTGTGTGAAAGGAACACTAATATAACACCAGTTTGCGTACATTACTGATTTGTCATTTTCTTTAGTTACTGAGCTCTGGGAAACAAGGAAACAAATAATACCATTTACCAAGTGCCTGCTTCAAAACACAGTAACTAATAATGCTGAAAATATACCCAGTTATTTTGGGAAAAGAAGGAGAAAAACCCACTTGTATCCAGCCTCTTCAGTCTGATATTAATGGAAAGGCAGCAGCTGTTTCATTTTGTAAGCAGATGTTTTTTTTCTAGGCAGATAGCACGTTCACAAAAACGGCTTCAGGTAAAGCAGGGCTCAAAAAGCCTGACATCAGTCTGGTCCTCAGCCAACGGCGCTACGCACGCTGCATCCGGCAAAGCAGCAGGAGCTTTGCAAAGCAACAGGTACATTTCACCTTCATACCTTTCTGTCTGCTGCTTGACAACATGTTTACTGTGATGATAAGCATAATCAGTTTTAACTTGGCTCACAGCCTTCTTCTTATACCAGGGTATGACATTGGAAGCCATGACAGGAAAACTTCAGGGAGAGCAGGCTGGAAGCACCAGGGGAAGGGAGAGACCAAACATGGATTATCATATTAGAAATGTCAACACCACAACAGCCACTGCCTGAATTACATCAATGGGATTTACAGTTCATAAAAACGTTTCAGATGTTTCTTCGTTACGGTTACGTCTCTATTCACTGATGAGAGTCTTTTTAACTTTAATGTCCGAGGTCAGTCTGCATAAAAGGGGCATACCCATTTCACAGGATAACGGGGTAAAACTCCAACAAGCTGTAGATATATTAGCATTTTAACCAATTTCTAGAGCTCCCAACAGACCTCATCTATGAATAGCTTCAGTCGGCGGATTCAATTATATTGAAATAAATAGGAGAATATTTATTATTAGTAACCAACATGCCTTACACCACTGTCAAAGCCGCTCAGTTAGATTACCAGTCAGTAATCAGATTCCAAAGGTTGTTTCAGAATAAAGTGCAAACCAGTTATCCTCTTTGCAATCAACACCAACATTAAAATTCCCATTTCTACATGGTGATATTTCTAAATGTATTTTTGGTGTGACTAATTAAAAACAAAACAAAAAAAAACTTAGCAACCAATTATGAAGTTAGATCACACACCACTGCTTACAACTTTCTCCCTCACCAGAGCCATTTATTTTACCTGAACCCCAATTTATTCTGACAGCAAGCAAGCTATAAAAACCAAAGATTATCTCCCCAAAAGAATTTTCCCTCTTTCTAAGAAATAATAACAAAAGCGACTTACCCCCAAAAATGAAAACAGCGCAAAGCGGTGGCAGACCAGCCTAATGCCGCTTGGGAAGCTCTTGCTGATAGCAACGAAAATATTACCCTCTCACAGGAGGAATGCTGTGCTCCTTCCACCCCATGTATGGATGCACTTAAGACTATATATAGCATTTACCCCCATTTTTCCTTTTCATTCACAATCTTCTGTTTGAAGATGAAGGACATACATCTATACCTGCAAAGTAAATGAATGATTTGGAGGTATATTTCATTCAGGGACTTTATTTAATTTTAAGACTTTAGGACTCAAATTAGTAAAAGGTTAGTGGGGGAAGCGGCTTCTTCATATGGAAAACCTGACCACAAAGGGACCTGGAGAACCCAAGAGATACCAAGCAACAAAACAAGACGCCTTTAATTTTCAAAACTGACATTTTAAAATGGCCTAATGCCGGTTTTCATATTGCAGGCAATATTTTTTAGAAATACTGAGCAGGAGTGGGTTCTTTGAGAACAGAAATATGAAACTAAATAAAAGTCTGGATACATTTTTACGGTGATTTTCTGGCAGATGGCCACACTCTGAACCTAATGAGACCTTTTTAGGTTTCTCGAGACAGTCTGTCCTCCTTGGCACAACACTTGCAGGCAGCACTCAGGTTATTTTTAACAGTAAGGCTTGTGTTGCAGGGAGACCTCTCCTTGATACTGCCGAGGAGCTTCTGCAACTATTTATTTCACACAAGAGAATTTATAAATAAATAATATCACAAGTGAATTTAAAAGCAAACTTAATCCAAGAAAGCAACACATTGTGAGCAAAAGAGAAAGCAATGATGATTTGGGAGTGTTGCGCTGTCATGTTGTCACACTGATAACGTGATCTCTGCTGAGGACAGTCACCTGCAACATGAGCTGAGGTACAGAAATGACAGAATTATCAGATTTTACCATTGATCCATGACATTTTCAAACACAAAGACAGCTTATGAGAGTAAATCCTTAAAATCCAGCATAAAAAGGGGTGTCCCTTTAACAAAAAATTAAATAGTTGCAACAACTGATCTCAAAATAAATTACTTATCAAATTTCAAAAAATCAAGACAGCCCTGAGCTACATTTGGTATCATACAAGAGGAATAAAGATGCAAACAGCTGCTGGTTCATAGTCTGTTTACCAGTTATAACATGGACTAATCAAATTTCTTATCAGAATCAAATAGACAAATTCCTTTTCTTGGGAAAAAGCATGTATTTTAGTTTACGTGAAGAGCATTGCACTGGTCGTCATAATATTACTGAAACTGCAACAACCCATCACAATAATGTGTATCTGCCTTGAATAACAGTGCCAGAAAAATACAGCATCTCCTCCTTTGTACCTGCTGCAGTGGCATACATGATCTGATACTTTCATACTACACATATGGGTTATTTCCAACAAGTGCTATCTTAATATTACAGCAGTGAGTAAATAATAACATAGATGAAACTTGTGCTTAGCTATGTAGACGCTCTGTCTGCACTTAAGAAGTCAGTCTGACTTATTTTCTGATTTATCCATCTTAAAAGTATTATTACCACTTAATTTTAATCCCTTGATACTCAATTGATCACTTAGTATGGAAACAATTAGACACAATATCACAACTAACTGTGCTGATTCAGTACTGTGGAAACCATAGCAAGTGACACACCTACTTTATATACATTACAGGACTTGATGTTAGACAAAAGACCCATTTTTTACATTTACACAAAAAATGAATAAAACACACACACACACACCGTTGTAGCGCCATTCTTCGGTCATTTTGGTGTTGCCCTGTGGATGCTACCATCTAGTGTCGATTCAAAGTTAGTGTCTCATATCAGCATTTTATTTAATCTTTTCAAATATAAAACCACACTGGGGCAATATTCAATGCTATCTCAATACAAGGGCAAATGACAACAGTTAATTTATAAAGAGGGGAAAGGGAAAATAAGGTAAAATGTGTTTGACATTAAACCATCAAATGTGAGAAGGGTCTTTTGCTGGTTGGTAAACCACAGACATCTGACCTTATTCTTTATACTTTTACATATTTTAAGTTTGAAGAGCGATTTAGTTTGAATATGTCTTGGTTTCAAAAGCCTTCTTCACATCTTCCATGATGTTGCCATAGGGCTACAGAACCATGCAACACTCTCATTGTTTCGTTCTCCCTCATCTTTGCAGGACAGCTGTCATTTTTTATGTTCAAGTTAGATCTGGAAGGCATCAGGAATGGGCTAGTGTGTGTGTGTGCGTGCGTGTGTGTGCGTGTGTGTGTGTGTGTGTGTGTGTGTGTGTGTGTGTGTGTGTGTGTGTGTGTGTGTGTGTGTGTGTGTGTGACTAACATAATTCCAGTCTCATTCCTGTCTCTGGCCCCAACTCCAGTTTGTATAGAGAATAAAAGCGATTATTGGAGCGTGATAATGTGATGAGCAGAAACTTTGAAGAGTCTCGCTGTACCAAGCCCTAGAAATAGCTTTTTTTCCAGTTTAAAACAATGAACATTACAAAAGAAAACTTTTGTTTAGAATGTTGCTTCTATTTTTCTTTAAAATAAGTTGAATGAATTCCAATAAATTGTTAAGGTGACCAAATAGGATTTCGTTTTATGTGCTTTACCTTACGTTTTAAGCACAAAATGTCTCCTGGGATACATGTTATTTTTATTGTGTGATCACAGATTTGCAGATTTCAAAATTCACCGGGTGGTTTTGGTTTCAAATTTGCATCAGATACTTATGTTGTCTTGAGAAAGAGTTAATCAAAATACTCAAACCAATCAACCAAAATCAATGAAATAGTTAATCAAACCATCTCTCAGAAGTAAAAAAAAAAAAAGTTGATGGTACATCTTCTCTACAAACCAGGGTTACTTGTGGAATTTGAAATCTCTCAGTTTTGTACCAACATTGTATATATACAGTATATATATATATATATATATATATATATATATATATATATATATATATATATATGCTTCCACTTGGTCAAATTATTAGACACCTGGGATATTTTTCCATGCTAAGGTGGTGATACTCAGCTATTGATACGTTTTCATGAGTCTAATCAGTCAGGCAGACTACATCAGTGTTATAAAGACTTTTAAATTGCTGCCTTTGTATTAACTGGACCACATGGCTTATGGAAAAAAGCAGCTAAGGCAGTCGCTTACTCTGGATGGTATCAATTTGGCCAGGACAAGCCATTTAAATCCCACATTATACAGGTTTCCAGGATTTGCATCTTTTACCTCCACAATACTGCCGAAATAAGAAATATTCTGTCCCAGACTGATGCTGAAAAGCTAGTGCATGCATTTATTGCTTTAATGTTAAAATATTGAAATTATTTACAAGCAGGTAGTCTTATTTTTCCTAACTTGGTCATTGGCTTCCTGTTATACCCAGAATAGAAATAAAATTTATTTTTCTTAGAAATAAAGCCCTTAAAGATCCTCTTCTCAAACACGTGCTTCGCTCTCAGACTGCAGGTCTACTGGTGGTTCCTAGAATGGGAGGCAGATATTTTAGTTATCAGGCTTCTCTCCTGTGGAAGCAACTCCCAGTTTTGGTCCATGAGGGAGACACCCTGTCTACTCTTAAGATCAGACTTAAAACTTTTCTTTTTGATAAAGCTTGTACTTAAGCTGCTCAAGGCTTAGACTGCTGTAGGACATACCGACCAGTTTCCTCGCTACATTCTCCTAACCTGACTCTCCAGATGGATTTCGTTCTACAGAGCTCCACACATCCATCTGGGATTGCTCCATTGAGATGTATTTCAGAAGGAGGGGCTTATCAAAAATCCTTGCATATGATTGGATAAACCACTTGTACATCATCTTTACTGACGTGCTACAAGCTCTTGCCAAACCTGGTTGGGAGAAGAGCGAAAACAACGTTTCCACTAAAATAGCCTTCAAAGCCCTTCTCTGGCGTTCTTTTAAAGAATTCATATTCGGTAGATTGGACAACACTGATGAAATAGCAGCATCAATGTTACCACTTGCTTCCTCGCTGTGAGCCGCCATTGTTGTCTGAATCCAAACAGTTGCTTCTCTGATACGTCACATCTACGAAATCCTGCCCGGCGATCCTGATTGGCTCGTCCATTTTATGTGGCATTGAAATCCCTCCCAATGGAGCGATTCCAGATGGCTGTGTGGAACCATGTGGAGCTCTGTGGAACCAAATCCATCTGGTGAGAGTCAGGTTAACATTCTCCTAATACTCTCCAATTAAGCATTATGAGCTGCTTTTGTTAACAACAACTTAAAGGTATAGTGGACAATCTTTCGGCTTTGAGTTTCTGGGGGGATCACCTTATCTGTTGGGTGTCCCACATGCCAATCTTTGTGACATGCTCATCTAACGCCAAAGTGCATGCTCATTACTTGCTAGCTTCCTCTTGCTGCACACGTCTAGTGTTTATGTATCCTGTGAGCTTAGGTTTCAGCCCTTCATTGTAGCTCTCACTGTGTACTTTGAAAATAGCTGAGAGTCACAAGAAGCCAACGGTCTTACAAGTTTATGAGAAGAAGAGGAAGGCCTCAGAAGAAAGAAGTAAGAACAGAGTGTATTTGGGAGATTCTTTCACGCAATCTCCCTGAGGAGCAGATGAGCAGGAAAGATGGTCTTGCACATGCGCAGTTATTCAAAAAGTGACCTGGCCGTTTCTTACTTATATTTCCGTAAAATTAGTCCACTGTACCTTTAAATATTCTCTCTCTGTTTTCTGCCTTCATTAAAGGTACACCTGGCCCTGCATTTTCTGTTTAGCCCTGACGCCTTCCTGAAGGGGGCCATCAGCATCCTGTTGCTGCCACTATCTCCATGTTCTCTTTCTACATATGATATGCTTGACTTTGTCTCTGTGTTTACACTTGTCTCGCTATAAAGCCATTGAAAGAGCTTTTGCCGTGACTTTGTTCGGGTTTTGATCCAATAGATTTAACTGTTGGCTCACAGCTTGTATGTTTAACCATATTTAGTAAGCCATTAAACGACCTACAGTTGTCATCAACTTTTTCTCTAACTCGGAAAATAATGCTTGACAAGAAGTGCTATTTATTTTTTGCTGTGTTTGTGTGCTCTCACACCCCTGGCAGTATGAGACATTGCTGCAAAGCTAACAGCGACACGTGAGACACTGCCCACTGTCGCCACATGTTCATTAATAAGGAGGAGGGATTGCTGCAAAGCCAGTGACTCGATGACTAACAAAATGAATTCATGGTAGTGTTTATTAGCACTACCAATCACAGCTACACTGGATGTGACAAATATGTATAAAAGACAAATATTTGAAAGTTTTAGACAGAACACATTTATGGACACCTGCAAGTTAAGAGTTTAAACATATTTTCATCCTATCATATTAAAAAGCCTTGACGTGCTGGTGTTGAAGACAAATTAGCATCAATATGTACTAAAATTGTGTTTTATCAAATCCTTTTACCTTGTATCCTAAGTTTTTAATACTTTTAGAACTTAAAAAAAAAGCAGGCTCAAGTATTTGGAGAACTTTTCAACCGCGTTCTGCTTCACACCAGGAATGTGTTTAATGTTTACACTAGAAATAATTAGATGAGGGCAGTGTTTTAGATTTGTAAGCCAGCGGTTACTCAGTAAGCACAGATAATGAGGTCATCACCAGAGAAGGTCACCCTGAAGCAGCCATGACACCACGGGGGGGATTCTGTCTAGGGGGGAGTGAATGAAAGCAACGCCCTCCCCCCTCCTCTTCCATCCTGTTGAGCTCTCTTTCATGTAAAACATAAGTAAAAGATTCTTTTCTAGTTGTCATGAATCCAGCATAGACTTGAGGTCAAGCGGACAGGGAGACGACCGAGGAATGCGTTCCAAAAGTCAGAGAGATGTACCACAGCTGAAGAATAATCAAGAGAGGAAAAACGGTACGTCACCAGCTTACTGCGTCACTGAGCCAGCGGACGTGGGTCCATTCACGCACTGCGAGGTGACGTAGCAGATTTGCAGAGAGGAGAGTGGGGACACTCTCACTATGTATAGTAATCCTGGGATTTGTTGAACCTCTTCACCCATTAACCCAATAAACCAAATGCTGAACAGAAACGCAAAACAGGGCAGTGACTGTCCCTGTGGAAAACCTATGACAAGAGTTTTTTACGGACATGTTGATGATCTGTCTCCGTTTTTACTGGTTTTAACTGAACCACACAGTGAATTAAACCAATAAGGTTAACTAAACTACAGTACTAGGTACAGGCAGGTATGAGATTATTGCTGTATAACCTTCAGTAAAGTTTTCATTGAATTTACACATGAAATTAGAAACAAAAATATACAAAAATATTAACACTAATGCATTCTTAATGCATACATGCTTACTAACACTAAAGTAATTTACCACATTAAGTCCTACATTCATAATAACGTATCTGGAAAACTTATCTTTTTTTTATTGAACAGCAAGTTGATCAGTTGATCTATCAAAAAAAGCTATTTTAATAAACTGGATTTCAGTCCTACAAAAGGAAGATAAAGTTAGAGAGACGTAAAATTCTAAGAGAAGATCATCAGGCATTCTAGAGCCTAATAAAATGAAAATCAACGCTGGAACTGACAGGCTTTCATTCGTTGCATGTAAGAAATGAAAAGCAGCACAGTTAAGACCAGCCCGGCGTAAAGATGCTGCACCTGTTAGTTTAAGCATTAGAAAAGCCTTTCAGGCCCTGTGTCTGGCTGCATTGCTGCTGAGGGTGGGCCGTGTTGCAGAGATAAGAGCTGGTCAGCCATGAGCCTGTTTCCACATAACCACATGTCAGACGTGAGAGAGAGAGCCTTTGGTGTCACGGTCGGGAAGTGATGCTCTTCGGCCTGCAGCTGATGCTGCGGTCAGGGACCTGATGATGCATCACCGGGCGCTCCTGCCTCTCTGCACGTCCTCTGCAAGCTACCTAGCAACACCAGAGCCGTGCCGGCTGCGGGAGAGCTTATCTCTCCTCTCCTGTCCTCACACACTTGCCACCCCCCTCCTCTAGTCAGCCCCCTGGCCTCTGCTCTCCTTCGGACGTCCAGCGTGGCCAATCAGACGGGTGAGTGGGGGCAGGGCATAGCAGGAACACCATTCCAGCGCAGAGCTGGAACATCTCCCTGCAGCTAACAGGCAGCTAGCAACTGAGAGGGGGGAGGCAGAGGAAAAGCTAGCCTGTGTGTGTGTGTGTGTGTGTTTGTGTGTGTGTGTGTGTGTGAGAGAGAGAGAGAGGGAGGCGGTGACTGCTGCCTGTCGCAGACTAGCAGGCACGGCTACCGGACCGTTTTCCTTTTAACCTTGCCTTGCCCGGCTGCACAGCTCAGACCCGCTTCTTCTTTCACCCCAGGTTGAAAGGCTGAGCGCGGGGGCAGAGGGGAAAACCGACGCCAGGCTCCTTCACTTTCACCTCCTCCGCTCCCGAGCAGTGCGTAGCAGCTGACAGCTCCTGGCGGACGTGCGGGCAGGATGATAGCGGCTCAGCTTCTGGCCTACTACTTCACTGAGCTGAAGGATGATCAGCTCAAGAAGGTAAGCAGCGGAGCGTTACAGCCGGCGCTGAGGCTGCAGGCTGCTGCGTGGCGACAGCAGGCCAGTGGAAAGCTGCAGATGCCGGTGAACACTTTGACAGCCAGCACGTATTCAGCTTCTGGGGCCAGTGGTGTGGGAGGGGAGGATGTAGCTCTGCGCGGCCATGAGAGGGGAAGGTCACGGTGAGCAGGGAGGCAGGGGCTGGTCCGTTTTCTGGCTTTCTGACGGCTCGTTGCTGTTTGACATTGGTGTCCTTGAGCCGGGCTGTGGTCGGGGATGGTGCCGCCATCAGGGTTTGGTTGCCATGGTGTGCGAAGACGACAGGTGGCGGCTGTTAGAAGAAGTCTGAACTCCCTCAGGCCTTTCTCTTTCTACTCATCCATTTTGTTCTCAGCTGATGTCCCCTGTTCCCCCAGTTAGCTGGTCAGCTGCTCTGCCAACATAAGCACAACTTAGCCGATTACAACTCCGGCCTGCTCCTTCAAACTGAACATGGGTTCAGCCTGATTTAGACAGCCGAGGAGGACGTCAACAGAGCCGGAGAGGCGAGGCACCATTGTTGAAGAAGGTCAATGGCTGAATATGTTCCTGAGGGGAGCATGCGAATACTGCACATAGATGGCTGTGGAAATGTAACTGCCGTCCTTACAGATCGCTTCTGCTTTGACCTTTTAAGTTTCCGACCATCAATAAAATGCTAATGTCAGACAAAGATAAGAGAAAAAATCTACCCCCCAACCAACCTGGCCCTATAGGGAAAAAGTGACCGTGCCCCTTCTTTATGCATGAACTAATCAACCAGATGTGTAGCCACACCCAGGCCTGTAGAATCAGGACATCACTTTACCACAACCTGTCTGACAGCACGGCGTAGCCCAAAACATCATTATGCACCAATCTAAAGAAATTCCCAAACAAATAAGAAATAAAGCCCTTTACATCCGTTAGTCTAGACTCCAGTGAACCAGTCAGAACCATTATCCACAGATGGAGGAAACATGGAGCAATGGTGAACCTTCCCAGGAGTTGCTGGCCTATACCAAATAACCCTGAGAACACATTGGCGAGACATCCAGGAGGCCACAAAGGAATCTGCAACAACATCTAAACCACGCCTCACCAGCCTCTGTTAAGGTTCATTATTCAACAATAAAAAACAAACTGGGAGAATCGGCATCGATGGACGAATTCCAAGACCAACCCCAATGCTGACTAAAAAGAACACAAAGGCTCATCTCACATTTGGCAACAAAAAAAAAAAAAAAAAAACATCTTAATGATCCTCAAGAATGTGGAAAATATTCTCTGGACCGATGTGACAAAAGTGGAACTTTTTGGAAAGTGTGCCTCCTGGCAGCTAACAGTGCTGGTGATAGTCTTCAGATGCCTTATTGCTTCAGAACCTGAGCGACTTGCCAAAACTAATGGACTCATGTATGCTCCCTGTAGCAGAAAATCATGACGTATAAGTGTGGCATGACCTCAAACAAGCCGTTCATGCTTGAAAAATCTCCAGTGCGGATAAATTAAAACGATTTTGCAAAACAAGAGTAGGGCTGAACAATTAATCACATTTTCAATGTAATTTCAATTTTAATAAATAAAGATCTGCAATTTTTGGCTATGTAACAATGGATGAGATGTCTTTAGGTGTCGTAATATGTTTAAAGTGGGTTTGCCTTCACATGGAAGGGAAGAGTTGCGCAATGAGATAATCTAATTTTATTATTTTGTTTTAGAGTTTATATAATTTTTTTTTTTTTTTTTACCAGAAACCTTCAGGAATCTCACCATAGCATTAAGTATTGGTCAAACTGTTTAGTACCCAGACTTGTTTGTTGGTTTCACTTTGCACTTTATGTTCAACAAGTGTTAATGTCCAACTCAACAAGCTGTTCTCTTGAATAATCTGATTTATAAAAACAGTTACATTTCTTGTTTTAAATAGAGCTTGTTTTAAATGAACGAACATCTTTAGCTACAGGCCATTTCTGTTCCATGTGGTTAATGCAGAGAAAAGTCTAAATTAAATTGCAATCGCAATTATGGTTGAAATATATCACAATTTGGATTTTTGGCAAAATCGTACAGCCCTAAACAAGAGTGTCCCAAAACTCCTCCAGAGATGTAACCGTTAGCTGGCAGGTTCTCCAAATACTTGACAGCAGCGGGTGCCGCCGCAGGTATCTGCAGTTACTTCTTCACATTGCATGAGCCGGGAGGGTTTGGATAGCCTTTATACCTTAGAAAAATGAAATCATTATTAAAAAACTGCTTTAAATTAAATCTGTTTGATATTAATCTAAAACATTTACAAATGGGACACAAATAAGCAAAAACAGGCAAACTGTAGAGGTGCAAATACTTAACCTCCAACAATATTAAGAAATATAACAAAAGGCTGCATGAGTCCAAATAACTGCCTGAACCTAATGATAGCATAAGGTTAGACGTACAAAGATGTTTTATCTATTAAAGTTGGAGATTTTAAACTGAGACTTGTTCATAAACACCTCAAACTGTAGGAAACTTGCAAGGCTTAACTAGAGGGATTACTCTAAAATCTGCTTAGCACGAAAATATGAGGCCTAGATGATGGTTCCACATTTCAAACACTGAAGCAAATCTAGTACTTCTAAAATCAAAACTATAGGAGAACACATTGCCTGTATTCCAAGCCAGTAGGCCTGATCCATTTGCTGGTCTAAACCCAAACACATACTGCCGTGAGCCCTGTTGGTGTTTGAGTGCAGTTAAAGAAGCTTAATGAGAGAGAATCGTGTTAACTATCTTGGCATAACACTTACCAAGGTCCAATAGATTCCTGAACCGTGTCATAGAACCTGCATGTTTGGGTTTTGGTCTTTTAAGTGTTATTAGTTGAGGTTTATTTTAAAAGGGACAATGCACATTCAAGAACATACCAGAATGAGCTGCTGGGTGTAATTTAGGTGTAATCTCTTAAGGTTTGTACTGGTCCTTGGCGTTTGAATAGTTAGATCCTCCGGGTTTTCACCCAGTTTCTCCTGTCCCCATTATTCGTCCTTCCCTCGGTTCCCTGCTTTGATTCTTCTCCAGCGCAGTACTCACCTGGACTCCATGTTAGCCATCACATCCCCACAGTGTTTGAGCTCCTTGGTTTCTTTCTCTCACTGCTGGATTCTGCTGTTGCTCTCGTCCGGGTTGCCGTGCTGTGTTTCTCGCGTCTCTGTAAGGTTCCGATTATTAAATCCATCATTCCACACTCCATCAGACGTCTGCCGGTGTCCTGTTTCCATTTGGGTCCTCCTCAACAAACAAGACATGTGACAAACTGTGGCCTTCCCCGGGCCCGGCACCACGTGTAACTGTATAGCAACGCGAAGGCATCCAATACAGATTTTGGCAGCATTAATCCAGCCTAAGGTATCTTTTTATGAGACAGACTGACCTTCCCTTGTGCCCATCTTTGTGTGTCTGTTGTTCAGATTGATAAGTACCTGTACTCCATGCGCTTCTCCGATGAGACGCTGAAGGACATCATGGGCCGCTTCCGCAGGGAAATGGAGAATGGACTCGGCCGTGACACAAACGCCACAGCCACAGTGAAGATGCTGCCCACCTTCGTCAGGTCCATCCCTGATGGATCAGGTAGGATGTGAACGTGTGATTTTCTTTAAAGAAGGTTATATCATGATCATATTGAAGGTATCAATAACACAATAACTGAATCCTTTTATTTTTACAGTTCAGAATATTCAGAATATGTTATGCCTTTATTATTTTACTACTGTACAAAAGTTGTGATGCCATAAAAATGTGCTGATGCATTGAAATAGCCAGCTGCGTCCTGTGACATAAGCCCGTCTGTGCTCTGGATTTGGACTCTCTAAATCACTGTTTTGGCAGCAAGGCCAGTTCGGAAAGCCTAATCACTTCCTGTACTTATTACAGAAAATACTACTTTAGGCAGATAAAAACCAGGGCAGAACTGAATGACTCATTGACTTTTTGATAGACTATAGAACATTTGCACCATGGTACAGGTATCTGACTGTAAGCTTTAGAAATTTGCTTCTCATGAGCCAGGAAAAGGAATGCATTTTTATTGATCATGTATGAAGAAAAACTCTGACTTTCAGGAGTGAACTGCTCCAAGAACAGAAGACCAGTGGTTCAAATGCTAGTCGGAACAACCCCAGGCAATCTGGGTATACACGATGGGGGGAAGGTATTTTGTTCCCCTGTTTGTTTTGTAAGTCTGCGCCGTTCAAAGAAAAGTCCCCTCATGTTATGGTAGTTTAATTTTAATGTGGAGAGAATCTAAAAAAAACAGCAACAAAAAACCAAACAAATGTATTCAAAGAACTAGCTAAACACCAATACAGGTCAATTAATGAATAAATGATGTAAACTCCTGACCTCATCAGGTTATGTGAATAAAGCACGCCTGTCCACAGACTGAGTTATTTCTCTGCATCCTGTCCAACATCATGGGCAGAAAACAGAGGTTTCAAAGTCTGGGTCAAAATAACTCATAAGCACAATGCATCTGTTGGAAGAACATCTGCAAATAAAGAAAAGAACAAAAGAAAATAACCATCAATAGCCCTTGGGCGTGAGTAGGCCTGGACAATATAAAATAAGCATATTAATAAAATAGAAATCATATTGATTGAAATCAATAATTATAAAAAAAATAGAAACATATATTTTAAGTGCAGACCTGGTTGTTTTACGCTGTTGCTTAGCGACCTATTTTTAGATAAAGACACACAAACACTGAAGTCAAACTCAACCCTTTATTCAACCAATGTTTTTATCAAAACTGCAAGTTTTAAAAAAAGAAAAAAGAAGGCTTTCTCTCTGACCTCTGAAGGGGGGCGGAGCTTGGTGGAGGGTTCCTGGGTCTACGTTGTGATTGGTTGGGAGGGTGTAATGACTGTAATATTAACCTTCATTATAAGCTAGAATGCAAAGGGAAGGAAAACTGTTCTTCTATTGAACCCTTGTTTTTCTATCGCATCAGACGTCTATCGATCTATATATATTGTTATTGAATTATCGTCCAGCCCTAGTTTGGAGCTCCATGCCAAGATCTGGCCTGATGGGGTGAGAGAGTGGTCTGACTCCACAATCTACCTTGAGATGAGTCCTAACCCGGTGCCCAGCAATAGAAAATATCTTGCCACTGTGTACGTGAATAAAGACGTCTCCACCAGGTGGTAAAGCGTGTTTTGATGGAGGATCAAATACTTATTTCACTCAATGACGTGGAAATAATCTTTTATCTAATGTGGGTTTTCTTTAAGGAGTTTCTAAATATTCAGTCTTCCTTCATTAAGGGAAACTACCATGAAAAACATTTAATTAATTGTAAAAGAGCAAACTTGCACATTAAACAGGATTTAATACCCCCCTCTCCCACTGTAAATGGGCTAGACGTGTAAAAAATAAAGCCATGCTGACTCAAATGAAGCCTGAATTGTATGGATTGTCCGTAAGTGAGCACAAAAATCAAGATACAGGAAGAAGCTATACAACTGACAGAAAACGGGCTCTAAATGGTGCAGAGGATGTGTGACCTTTAACAACTTTGACCTTGGGAAACTAATCCCTAACCCAATAAGTCTGCCGAAAATAAAATCCAGACCTGCTGTTTCAATGTTTAGGATGAATAGCTAGAACTTAGTTATAATTAGAAATGACCAAAGTAGAAGCGAATGCTACAGCAAGTAGAAGTCATGAAGGTGGTAGGTTTGAAGTCGGAAGTTGAAATTTACTAGTTCCACCTCACAAAGATCAATTAAAATGTCCCCATACTAGGAACTGTGATTGGGAAAGACAACCTTTATGTTTTTCAATCAGTTGAATCCCCAGTAATGTGCAGCCTCTGGTAGCGAAAGTGTTATTACAGTGACTGAATGCTTAAAATACTTTGAAATGCATTAGTCTGGTAACTGGATACAACAACTAGCAGGTTGAGATTCAACTGGAATACGGTGAAGGTGGGATCGACTCAGCTCTACATGCAAATGCTCAAAGGCAACTAGAACACAGCAAACATCATGATTCCTGTTATCTGAAAGTAGGCACCAAGGCCTGATCGGCCAGCATAAATTTTTTTTTTTTTTTTTGACAAAAACATCTATAAGGTATATTTATTTATACTGTGACCAGAGCCCAGAGATCATGTAAAAGAAAATCACCTGCCTTCTATGCCGTGGAATGAGGGGCATTTCTGTTATATGCTTTAATTCTTCCTTCATAAACTGTCTGTTACATATCATGGTTATAGGAGTGAAACACAAACGGGTCTAATTTAGTGAGCAAGGCCACAGCCTCGTTCATGGCTTCACACATTATAAATAGCCTTTAGTTTCAACGTGCGGGAACCATGGAAGCATGCAAAGGGCAAAGTTGAAGCCATGATGGGCGTTAAAAATGATTAACATTAGAAGTCAGATACACAAACATAGAATGGACTGTTACAGTCTTCGAAACACAGCATAGCTCTGCTTTGATTGCAACACATAAAGCTTAGTTCTACATGGATGAGCAGCTCTGTTGTTTGGGAAAACACAAATAAAGCGAAAGCAACAGAAATCCTATCACTGCTGAATAGGTCTAAGAACAGACTGATCACCAAACCGAATCGTTAAATCTAGCCTAAATCTACTGTTAGGTTCACAGAGAAAATTAAGTTAGGTCCAATTTTTACTTTTATATCCTAAATGTGTTCATGGTCTTTTCAGGACACTGAACACACATAAACACATCTAGAGTCAGCCAGGCTTCACTTAGACTTTTTTACTTTTGAAATATTCAGCTGCTCCTTTCCAGAGCAAAATGACTGAGCAAACTGCAGCATGCAGAATAGGAGACTAGTCTCAACATTTCAGCGTCATTTATCCATACTTAACTGTTCTTTTTAATGACAAACATATCTGACAAGAAATATGAAGAATTCCCATTTTATGCTGGTGGATCATAACCAGATGGTAAACAGAACTTCAAACTGCAAAAAGAACAAACAAGAGACAAAACAAACAAAGTAGGTGAATTAGTGAAAACAGTTTTTTTTAACTGAAACAGGCTGTTTAACAGCTTGTCATATAAGACCACAGCTCTAAAAATTCAAAATCTGCATATCTGGTTTAAATTTCCTGTTCTGTTTTGAATTTTAAGATGCAGGAGCAAGGTCTTTCATCTAACCATTGTTGCAACGTTTGGATATGGAAAGTAATTTTAAAATGTCTAACAGATCCTGAGAGTTTCTTAAAATATCCTAGAGTCTGGTCATCAGAAGCAGTATGGCCGATTTTAAAGCTGTCTGGTGCATCGGAGATGTACAAGAGTACAGGGAGCTGGTGGACCGCTCTGTGGCATGGTGCTGAAACAATCATCTAATCTGGAGTGGGAATAAAAAAAGGGAGACAGTTGTAGATTTCAGGACAAGCAGGAAGTGGCTGCAACTAACGATTATTTTAATAATCAATTAATCTGCCGATTATTTATATGATTAATCGATGAATCGGACGGAGAAATGTTTTTTTTAATTTCCATTTCTCTTTTCCAAAATTGAACATTTGGACTGAAAGAGCTAATAAGCACACAAAACACATGTTGCTACTTAGGTGTTCTGTTACAATAATATTGGGTAATAAATAATTTTGCTTCAAATAAAGTTTATGTTAACTAGATTGTTAGTCAGTCATTTAATAGTCAACGTTGTCTATATGAACAGCGATTTAACACAATAATAGTGAATCTGTAAAACTGGGGTGTCAATGCAGTTTGGTTGAACCTCCCTCTTGAACTCGAGCACCTAGGGGAAATAATTGGGCACAACAATGTAACCAGTGCAGAAACACAACTTCTGACAGTCAAATAAACCACCAGCCCATTTCATAGACTGTTGCAGCACAAGCTGCATTTTATTTAAATACTACATGCTGCATTTGTCCTTCATATTTTTCTTCCAAGGACGTTTATTCTATAGGTTTTTAAAAATTTTCTTTGAAGTACAAAACTGTGCTAAAGTCAGAGTTTCTCCTTTGAATAAAGCTTGGTGCAAGTAAACGCACGCCATGATCGGATTATTTGATTTTCAGCCCATATAAATGGTGCATTCGGAATACTTTCTTTTCTTTTAATCCGAACACATTTTAATCATGTCAGGGAACGTTGCACATATAAACAAGCTCCTGTCATCAACCAGCTAAGAAGCTAACAGCCACATTAGACGAGCTATCAGGCAGATTGATGTTAAGGCGGCACCCCAAAGCACGACTTCAGCCACGCACGACTCCACTCACAGTCCCGAGCCAAGAGCTGTTGGTGTTTCCTCACTTTGAAACAAAACAAACATCAGATATTGTAACGACTTACCGACTTACTCTTCACCCTCATCAATAACTCCATCTTATTTTAAGTCCTGTGTCACCGTGGCGATTCATGCCATGTCAAATCTCGCATGTTACTTATTTTTTTGGTTTTGTGAAGCGCAACGTGCTCCTGTCTTTTGAGAACTTGGTTCAAGCCCTTTTCTCTGTGTCGTCATTTGTAGAATTTACTACAAAAAAGCGGTGTTTGAAAATGGCGCCTCCAATCCACATCGCTTTATTTACATCGCTCTGTAGCCAGTCAGTCAGTCAGTCAGCATGCATTGATGACCGCCTGCAGGTGAGGTAAACGGCTCCGCGACATGACGAGTGACGCATTAATGGCGCAACAAATCAATAACGAAATTCATTGCTAACGCTTTTAATTGTCGTTTTTTATCGATTTTCTCGATTCGTTGTTGCAGCCCTATGGCGGTAGATGAGTGTAAATACCTCAGTGTTCACCTGAACAACAGGCTGGACTGGAGAGGCAACAGTGAAGCCAGGGGCTGCTCTGGAACCTCAGGAGAGGATTTTGCAAAAAGGATTCTTCATAAAATGAAGAACCTTACGGACGACCCTGAGCATCCTCTTCATCAGGCTGTAACACAATCAAGGTCAGAGGCGTCTTTAGAGCCGCTGTGAGACAGACCTCTACAGGAGACCCTTCCTGCCTGCAGCCATCAGCATCTACAACTCACTGAAGAAACCCCATAACATGAGTTAGAACATTTAATTTCACTATGGAATTAATAAAGTACTTTTGAATTGAACTTGGGGAACAGATATAGACCCAACTATACTGTAAAAAGTATGCAGATAGACCCTAGACAGTTTCCTCTGTACTGAGCTGGGGGATCTGCTGGACAGTATGTGAAGACAAAGACAGGACAAACTTTGACCCATCCCACTGGAGATGTTTTCTACAAGGCACAGGGGAGGAGGCTGTTATGATCTGAGAAGCTTTTCTTTCAATGGACCCATGGGGCTTCTGGTTGTATAGTGGTGTTAAACAACAGCTGGTTGAGATGTTGCAGTGGGCGTCCTCTTAATAAGGGCCTTCGCCTGTATGAGGATTACCGGTTCTTTGAACAGGACGGCGGCCATCTCAAAAAGAACTTCTTCCAGGGGAATGATGTTCCTCCAATATCAATCTGACAAAGCTTTGGAGACAGATGACAGGGCAGGACGTCCGATGCCCTAAACGAAACCATTTCATCACGTGGAGTAATGTTTCCGCCGACCCACTGAAACAAAAGCATGTCTAAATGGATTTTTGAAGTGATCAACAAGAACAATGAAGCTACTTATTGATACTTCTGCTTTGCGTTTTTTTTGGGCGAACGGTCTTAAAGTTTTGATAATCGAATTAATAGCCTCTAGTTCGTTTTGTTTCTTGCTTCATTTCACATTTTGATGCTTAATTATAACCTGATTATGAAATAGAGTGAAAGGGGAATGCAGAGAATTTATTCCTGCCTTTTGATCATGACTAAATTTTCTTTTCACACCACGTTAAACTAAACAACACATTTAACTCTGCTCACATGTCATCTTTTGCTCCAATGATTGTGTTCAGCGCAAAAGTATTTTGAAAAGAATGACAAAACAGTACATTTTTACATATAGTTAATGACTCACTTTTTAATCATTTAATAGTCAACGTTGTCTATTGTGCTGGAGGACAATCATAACCATAGTACAGGTTAGTTAGTGTTTAGAAACTGGTGATGCTAAAACATATTTTCAGGCTCATATCTGCGCCGTATCCAATACAAAAACAGGCTGAAATTGTAAACAACAGTCACAACTAAAGGTTTAGAGTTAGCCACTATGACGGCAGAAGCAAACTAAAGCACTGAGTCTGCCGAAGCTATCTAAAGTGCAACAGACAGTTTAAGGCAATGCAAGGCACATTTATTTGTACAGCACATTTCAGAACAAGGACAACGCAAAATGCTTTACATTTAAGTAGGATTGAAATCAAATCCACAAAGGCCGACCCAGTTTTCCAAGCGCTCTAACAGAATGGAGTGACCTACAGTATCAAATGCTGCACTGAGGTCCAAGAATACCAGAGCTGTGGTTCTTTTACAGTCAGTATTTATACGGATGTAATTAAACACCTTGTGGTGAAACCTGACTGAAAAACGTCAAAGCGGCTCTTCCTTGTTAAGAAGGTATTTAACTGTGGAAATGCAGCTTTTTCAAAAATCTTTTGGGACTTGACATGGGCCTGTAGTTCTGCAGTAGCAGTTTGTCCAAATTGTTCTTTTTCAACAGTGGTTTGATAATTGCTGTTTTCAGGGACTGGGGGAATCCACCTGACAGAAGGAACATGTTTATTATCTGAGTCAAATCAGACGTTATGACAGGCAAAACTTTCTTAAAGAAAGCTGTGGGGAGAAATATAACAAACTGTTTAAAACAAGCCCTGACAAAGCTGATCACAAATGTCTCATTGCATTCTCAATTTGACAGAAAAGGGAGACTTCATAGCACTTGATCTCGGTGGGTCAAACTTTCGGATCTTGCGTGTCAAAGTGACACAGGACAAGAAGCAACCGGTTCAGATGGAGAGCCAGGTCTATGAGACTCCTGATGACATCATCCATGGGAGTGGGACACAGGTAAATGCTGAAGTCTCTTCTTTTTTTTGAATGAAAAAACGTTGGCTTTCCTTCAGTACAGTTGCGTCACAGCAGAAAGATCTCCAGTTCAAATCTCAAGTATGCAGGACTTCCTACATCCTGAATTAAAAGCATTTGTCTACAAAAGCTCCCACATTGGAGTCTTAATCAGCAATTATTGCACTGGAAATGTGAGACTTTTTAATTGAACATTTAATGCTAGCGTCTTCTCTGAGTAGAACACATTTAATATAAGGACATGGTAAAGGTCAGTTTTCATGGTCGTCCCTGTACTGCTGCGGGCATTAAGAGCTGCTGAACAACAGCAAACTCAGAGAGGCAACAGCTGGCGCTCAGGTTGAAACACAATAAGCCCAACATGGCCGACTGACAGCAGCAGTGGGATTGTCCCGAGGCCTGACTTGGAACAGGACGAATTTAGTCAATGAAGCACTGCAAAGACAGCTGGTGGGACATGTAAGGTGATCCGTGAACACGTTTGTTAAAATTTATACCCGTCGGGACGTATTCTTCTGAAAATCTACAAGATGGTTGTCAAAGAGAAAAGGCTTTTGGTTGATTTGAGTAATTTGGAAATTTGACAATCCTTTTTTAAAGTCTTCCCTTTCTTTTCAGTTGGACAGTAAAAGCCTAGCACTGATTGCGTTAATGATTCTTTTCTGTAGTGTTCAGCTTCTATAAAATAAAGTTATGAAAGCAAAATGTGACTGTACAACAATAATTACCTTAGAAATATATGTCAGTGCTTTGATGATTTGTTTTTTTTCTGACTAATCTTTATTGTAAAAATCTGTGTTTTCTTCCAGCTCTTTGACCATGTTGCAGACTGCCTGGGGGACTTTATAGAGAAACAGAAAATAAAGGATAAAAGACTACCTGTGGGATTCACATTCTCATTCCCCTGTGTCCAAACCAAACTGGACGAGGTAAATGGTCAATGGATCATGACTTGCATGGCTGTGTACATATATATACTATACATTTCATCTGTTTTTGATTCCCCCCCCCAAGTTACAACTCATCAAACTAATTTTATTGTCAGACAAAGGTGACTAAAGTTATTTCTTGCTTTGTTTGATGATCTGAAACCAGTGGCGGATACAGGCGGGGGCGCGGGTGTCGCGCACACCCCCTTTTGGAGACCAAAATTATTTTTTTAGAGCTGAAATTTTAAACATCCTTCATAGAATTAAGATTAATAGCCAGTACCTGTAATCTATAACGCGCTGACGCCGGCGCGGCGGTCGAGACTGCTGATATCCGAGCACAGACCCGGCCGCATGGGCGGCCATTGGGGGGGAAGCTGTACTTTTTTTTCTTTTTTAACCTCGGAGTGGCCATCGTTCTATTAGTACTATCTTTGATGTGTCGATCATACAATTTTATTGCCTAATAGAAATAGATGGTTTATTTCTATCAGGCTGGCAAACTAGTAAAACCCCGTTTTGGGACCGTTTCCTCCGCCGCTCCTTGCTGCGACATATTCACATGCTCTGTGTTGTGGTTTGAGAGGGCGGCGCTTTGTGACGGCGTGCCGACTGTAGCAAGTAAGTAAAACTGTCTATCGAAGTTTTTATCGACCCTATTTTTTCCTATCGCGCCACACGTCTATCGATCGATATATATTGTTATTGAATTATCGCCCAGCCCTAGTAGAGCGGGATGGATTTTCGGTCTGATTACCAAATAATTACAAGAAGAGACAAAGAAGCAAGCGAGAGCTGGAAGCAGCGTCATTCATTTCTGTTTGAAACGTCAGCATTGAAGTCAACACTGGAGTAAACATTGACGCTAGGAGGGTTAGCTAGACAGCTAGGAGCACCAGGAGCAGAACCAAGTAGGAAAACTGCTAAACTGAAGGAACTTGGGTTACTTCAGGCAGAAGGAACTCTGCTTTGTTCTGATCCTTGTGCTCCCTAGCTGCTATGATTACAGAACCTCTTCTAGTTTGAATTTTTACTTCAGTCAGTGTTCGGCCTGACACCAGTGCTCATGTTTATGTATGCTAATGCTTGACTTTTGAGTCAAGACACAGCTCTACAGGTTGCTGTATCTCACTGTTAGTTTCCAGACCAAACCAGCATAAAACCTGCCCAACTTAAAAGAAAAAAACAAACCCAAATCTCAAGTTCTCTCATGTTAAAAGCACAGAAGTATTAAACAAATGAGAACATGCCACAATGTACACAAAATGTACAATCAAATAACCAAATAACACACAAGATCACTTTAACAATCATGATATATCAACCGTAAAAAAAGAAAAGAAAACTTTTATCAATAGCTTCCCAACATGAGTTGTAAATCTACCTTAATATAAACGTAATTTCTCTTACAGAATATAGCTCAATCAAACATTTCTCTTTCACTCAGCCATGAAATAATTTTAAGTTGATCAGTAGAACTCAACCACTCTTGGGGTGTTTACATTGACCAATATAATTTCATAGTGACACTTTATTAACCATTATTCTTTTCTTCCATCCATCCATCCATCCATCCATCCATCCATTTTCTGACCTGTTTTATTATAACAATCAATATTATTCATTATAACTATTATTCATTGATGATGTCAGATTCGACTCATTTAAAAAATAGACCAGTAAAATGAGTTCAATGAGATGCCATTTTATTAAAAGGGTTTTAGTTTTCTTCCAGACATAGACAACTATTTTGATATATATTTTGTTAGTAATTCTTTCTAAAAGCCCAATAAATGTGAAAAGCTTCCAAAATTTTTACAACCTGCCCATAAGATATTTTTGTTCCAGCTCAATGTGTTCAAAAGAAGCCTAATTGGGTGGAAACCTGCCTAATTTGTTAACACTGACTACACTATTGCTTTTTGTTTGTTCGATTTTTTTGATTTTGGGATTTTATTGAGAGTTTGTTTCTTAGCACTGTTGGAGTTGTCACAGAGCCAATGTTCAGCCTGAAGCATATAAAATGCTTTTTTTTTTTTTTTCTTAAAGTGTGCCCCCCTGAAAAAATGGAATGCCTGTAATTTGTTTCTGCAGCCGGGTCTGTACGAGCATGAATTTGAATTGCTCACAGCTCAGCTCTCGCGTTATTACAACGTGACGCGATTAAAACTATTGCCAAGCAACTTGCATATGATGAACGATGAGAGTGAGAAAGAGATCTTTACATCATATAAAGATGATCTACCATCAGGATCAACATTCAAGCAGGAAATGAAGTTGTGGCACAAAAAGTGGTCATCATAAAGTTGAAGGTGTTGTAGAAGAGAACAATATTCTTTGTCAAGTCTTACTGTTCTATTATAGGCTTATGGCTTAACTTCACCATACATGTTCATTGGTTTAACTTTAAAGTTTTTTTTTCTCAACATAGTTTATCTTGTTAAAATATATTAAAAAATTCTTTATCACTTGAACCATACCAAACTGTTCTTAAGTCCTTGGGTCTTTTTATTTCATCTTACTAAATAAATATAATTTCTGGAAATAAAGAAAATCTTTGTTTGATTAATTGTTGATAAGGATAATTTTTTTCTTCAAACTACTTTTTAACCTTGTGCATGCTGTAAAAACCAAGAGATTTTGGCTTAAAAATCTTTTTTCAATTATAATAATGTAATCATGCTAATTCCACTTATGTTCATCCATTAAAATTATTATCAATTCAAAAACCCTTAGATGAATAATTAGGGTAGTGTAAAAGAGTAAAGATGGCATTTTTTGGTCATTTAGCCTCACATTGTCTTGACATGACCCTTAGGTGCGCACCCCCCTTTGAAAAATCCTGGATCCGCCCCTGGAAACACTCAAGAGTGCCAAAAAAAAAATCAAAAACAAGAAACCTGTAAGGGACAAATACTCTCTCATGACACTACACTAAGAGGTTTTAAAGAGAACCTCCCTCCAGTTTGAACCCTTCTTTTAAACCATAAGACTTTTTAGTAGGCTGATGAAAGCTCTTCTTTCTCAGGCGGTCTTGGTGACTTGGACTAAGAAGTTTAAAGCTAGTGGTGTAGAGGGCGTGGATGTTGTGAAACTTCTGAACAAGGCAATCAAGAAACGAGGGGTGAGTCTTGTTTTTTTTCCCCTTTGAAAGCTATATATACCAGAATAATTGATTTCAATTGGCTAGTCTGTTTATTCTGGATTATACAACCTTTTATTTTCTTAGGACTATCAAGCAGACATCATGGCAGTGGTGAACGATACAGTCGGCACTATGATGACATGTGGATTTGACGATCAGCGTTGCGAAGTGGGAATAATTATAGGTGAGTTGATTTGATTTTAATAAATTCATTGTGGGGTGGACCAATGTTCAAGGCAAAGCTTTTTCCAGAAGTTTCCCCAAGTCCCTGTCATGTTTTTGAACGTGTGACTCTGAATGAGCACAATAAATGAAGCAAGTGGTAAAATACAAAAAATGTTTATTGTAAAGAGTGGAGATGAACAAATTTACAGAGAGGAGTTTACTAAATGTGTAAATCAGAGGTAAATGCACAGATGTTGTCTCACACCTTGTCACAATAATTTTTATTTATTTATTTATTTATTTTTTTCCCAGTGTCCTGTCTAGCAATGTGGCAATAAGAATTGATGTCTTAATGCCAAATAGAGCTCGACAGATTTTGCTTTCGCAAGTGGAGCAAACGGCTTTCGCCATAATGCTCCGCTTGATTTGTGCATGTAAATAGCTTTATTGTGATTCCTGCAGAGAAAATTTCAAATTATATGGACACTACAATGGGAAAGTAGGAGAGTAAAGGAAGAACAAGAAGAGAAGGAAAAAAAAAAGAAAGAGAAGAGGTTAAAGAAAGAAGAGATTATTTGTTAATCTGTGGAACACGTCACCCTGGTGATCATTGAGGAGAGGAATGTGATGGTAGAAAACCCCATTGAAATGTGCAGACTTTTATTTAGTCTTTTATTTATAAGATTTTAAATGGCTTATGAGCATTTTTTATTTATTTGAAAGATCCTTATATGTAGTCAAGTGGCATCAGCGCAAGCGTGAATAACACTGGGGTTTTGAATGCTTGTGATAAAGTTGATCTATGATTGAAAAAATTGAACATCTGCCAGGACCTATCATGTAGTGAAGCGGCAATTCACCACTTTACCATCTGCGTCGGCAGTTTCCCGTCTCCAAAATGAGCGGGCACATGGTTCAGAGTTGCTGTGAGGACCGCCCATTTTCACATCGAGTTTTATTTTTGCTTTGGATGCCAACTTTTGTGTGGAAAATAACGTACGCATGCTTCAGGCCCCGTTTTATGCGTAAGCAAGCTTTATAAATGAGGCCTTTGCCCTTTGCAGTAGAATGAATGAGGACTGATGTGTTTGAACCAAAAAGGGTTTCTACTCAGCTCCAGGGAATGGATGTCATGCAGAAACAGAAAACTTTGCATCCTTTCAGGAACTGGAACAAATGCCTGCTACATGGAGGAACTGCGCCACATTGATCTGGTGGAAGGGGACGAAGGCCGGATGTGCATTAACATTGAATGGGGTGCCTTCGGGGATGACGGATCCTTGGAAGACATTCGCACAGAATTTGATCGTGAGATTGACAGAGGCTCCCTCAACCCAGGAAAGCAACTGTGAGTTAACGTGCATCTCGTCAACCTCACAATAGAATCAAGGTTTCATTTGAAAAGCATGTTGGAAAGTGTAGCTTGTCAAAAGTCCAGGTATTTCTCCCTGTGATAAGGTTTGAGAAGATGGCCAGCGGAATGTACATGGGAGAGCTGGTTCGACTCATCCTGGTGAAGATGGCCAAAGAGGGGCTGCTGTTTGAGGGACGGATAACCCCTGAGCTTCTGACCAAAGGAAAGATTGAGACAAAGCATGTCTCTGCCATAGAGAAGTGAGTACAGAGAATGGCTTTTCTTATCAAGAATCTTCATTGTCACCATGTGTTACCATAATGTAATTGTTTTTTGAGACAGACCCTGACTCAAGATGCACACAGATTACATATAACACACAGACACAACAAGACGTAATATGTCCGCAGTTTTATTCATTTATTTATTTTTAATAACTGAAATGATTTGGTTGCACTGACCAACATCATTCCTGGGAAGCAAAAAGTTTGCAAATACTCTGTAGGGGCTGATGAGGCTCATATCTGAGTCCCGATAGCAGTCCCTTTGCGAATGATATTAATTACAATGTTGTTGCATGAATTAATCCCTCAAGGCTCCCTCAGTGATGCACTCATGCCCACAGTAAATACTGTGTAATAACTTTAAGCCTTCATTTACAGAACTGTGCAATCGGACATTCCCTGAGAAATGTGCAAATAGGCATTACCAGTAGTGTGATTGTAACATTTAACAGACCACAAACTTCTCATCTCTCATCGATTCTCTTTTCTGTAAAAAAAGTTTTTTTCTTCATTTTAAAACTTAAAAATATAAATAGTGATCCTTTAAAAATGACAATATATTTTTGCTAATAGATATCAAAAATTAGAAGATGCCTTTTCCCAAAAGGTCATGTGATATTTGTGGCTCTAAACATGTTTTATTTAGCCAGGCTGAAGGCAAAAATTACTCTCTGGATTGGAAAGGTTGCAGACCCCTCGCCTATGCTGACCTCACCACCAGTGCTAAATCTTTCCTCTCCTGTACTGTGCAGCTCCCATACCACACAGTTGTATTGCAACATAAAATGCTTTCTATTGTAGCTCTGTAAGGGTTAGAATGTGTTCAGTGTGAAACTTTAAACAGAAAAGCCAAGTAGTTCTCTAGCTTTCTCTCCAGATTTACTCAGGTTAAAATGTCTTTTCAGGACTAAGGAAGGCCTGAAGAAATGTATGGACATCCTGACCAGACTTGGTGTGGAGCCCTCAGATGAGGACTGCCTGGCCGTCAGACATGTATGCACCATTGTGTCCTTCCGCTCAGCAAATCTGATTTCTGCCAGTCTGGGAGCTATCCTCTCACGTCTAAAAGACAACAAAGGAGTGGCACGCCTTCGCACTACTGTGGGAATCGATGGTTCTCTCTACAAAATGCACCCGCAGTGAGTATATTAGAGAACAGGAACTCTAGGAGAACTTAGCAACAGGGCCTCATGCAGGTATAGAAACATAGGAAATCTGTGATGCCTCTCAACGCTTCAAGTTGTCTTCTTCTTTAAAGACTTGAATACCTAGAATGAAAGTAGACTGCATTGAACAACAAAGTAGCAGTGGGAAAAGATGGCCTTCCATACTGTTACACAGAAGTATGTTTTCACGCCTCCTTGTGTTTCAACAGATACGCCCGGCGCCTGCACAAGACTGTACGTCGTTTGGTTCCAGACTCCGATGTCCGTTTCCTGCTGTCCGAAAGTGGAAGTGGCAAAGGTGCGGCCATGGTGACCGCAGTGGCGTACCGTTTAACCGACCAGGCGCGGCAGATCCAAGAAACTTTGGCAGAATTCAGGCTGAGCAAAAGTCAACTGCTGGAGGTGAAGAAACGCATGAGAGTGGAAATCGAAAGAGGCCTGAAGAAGGAAAGCCACAAGGAAGCTACAGTCAAAATGCTGCCAACATTTGTCCGAAGTACACCGGATGGAACAGGTGACTGAAAGGCAACACAGGCTGGGCTGTAGGAACGGATCCAGTTTCAACCTATTCTATAAACAGAGTTGCTCTTTAGTTGGGTGGGGAGCTGTAGCTTGGTGGTGTCATCAAAGTAAAGTCTCACATTTTATACAATGAAATACAGCTCAACCTGTTGTAGAAAACTAAACAGCAGCAAACATAGCAAGACTTGTAGTTATTGTTGTTTCCAGATGAAAACCAGAAACCAAATCCTTGCCTGTAGTGGTGTGATAGGTCCATAGGCCCGGAGGGGGACAGAACAGGTTCAGACTCTTGTGCAAGCAACACATTTGACTACAAACATTTTGTATGAACATATAAAGAGTATGTATGTTTTTTTCTTTCTTGATGTAAAGAAAAAGCAAAGGGGAAGTTGTCAGAGTGCAATATACTGATGTAGTTTCACAGCAGAGTAGCTAACTACTCAGGCTGTGAGGTGTCCATTATGTTCATCAGAGTCAGCCGGGGGGAAGAAACCGTGTCTGTGGCTGCCAGATTCTGCTGGTTCCTCATAATAACAAATGCCTGCTTTGTTGTTTCAGAAAATGGAGATTTCCTTGCTCTGGACCTCGGAGGAACCAACTTCCGTGTACTTCTGGTCAAGATTCGCAGTGGGAAGAGGCGAACAGTAGAAATGCATAACAAAATCTATGCCATTCCCATAGAAGTCATGCAGGGCACAGGAGAGGAGGTAAAGTTAAGATTTCACTCCCCAGAATTAGATCACTTTTAGGAAGAACTTCCTTTCAAGAAGTTTTCTATTTGCTTGGTTTAAAAGTTTCATGTACAGATTTCTTTCCATACCTTTGTCACATCTTAAAAATAATAGTCACAATAAAGTACAACAGGACAATGCATGTACTTTAAAATGAAAAGAAAGCCATCATTGATGCATTATCATAGAAAGTTTCTGCCCTTATATCCTGAGTTCATCTAAAATTGGTGTCTCTCTCCAGCTTTTTGACCACATTGTGCACTGCATCTCTGACTTCCTGGACTACATGGGAATGAAAAGCGCTCGACTGCCGCTGGGTTTCACCTTCTCCTTCCCCTGTCACCAGACCAGCCTGGATGCGGTATGCCCTACACTACTCCATCTTTAACGCACAGTTAGATGTTTCTATCAGTCAGGCTGGAAGGAAAGCACATCTGAAGAACTACCAGCGCTGTAGGCTGAGTTAATGACACAAGCTGACTAAAGAGGTAGTCAAAGTTTATGCACATTCACGTCAGGTTATTCGGTCAGACGGTCGCAGGATGTGATAAAGCCATAAGGTTCTATGCAAACCAAAATAAAACTTCCTAACCTTGATAATGTAAACATCAATTATTTGCCCAAAGTCAAGGAATTAAGACTTTTCTCTAATCTATTTAAACATCTGTGTTTATTTTGAGCTTTTCTGACATCTCTGTTTCCTAGCGTTTGTTATGTATATATATAGACTAAATTCAGGTAAACAGACTTGTTTGCCTGTATTCTTTTAGCTTGTACGAAAAGCATTAATTTCTAGTATTACTTTTACAATTCTGCTGTACCTCAGTCATGCCCAGGACATAGTTGTGGTTGAGTTTTATCCCTGGTGTAGCCTAGCACTCTGAATTTTGTTTCAGAGACGTTTTCCAGTCAGTGTTGTGTGTTCCACAGGGTATCCTGGTAACCTGGACTAAAGGCTTCAAGGCAACAGACTGTGAGGGGGAAGATGTAGTTGAGCTTCTCCGAGATGCAATCAAAAGAAAAGAGGTAATCCTAAACAAAGCAAACCTGAAACAAGATGACTTGGTTGGAAATGTGTTGGTTGAAACTGTGAAAAAGCATCGATGTGTACAGAAAAACCTCAGAGAAAATGAAGAGCATTGTTCAGGAGCTTAGGACTACTTTAAAAGGTTGGGGTGGACTGAATATTTCTAAATGGTTGAGTGTTGGCAGTGTTGTATGTTCACATTTCTGTCTCAGCCATCACAATTTAATCTTCAAATAAAAGTTTCTTTTAATTTCATGTTATAAAACAATGGTTGGTCTTATCTCCCAGAAAATGCAACTTAATTCAAATATGTTATTTTTATGACACCAATTCACTTTAGCCAACATTATCTCAAACTACTTTATGAGACAGATGGGTCCAATTCGTATCCAGTGATATACTGTCCAACTAATTCAATTAGGAATGACTTGGTTCGGTTTATTCTTAGTTTCAATCGGCTCCTCACACAGGAGCTGTAGTGGTGGAGAAATCTCCAGCATCAGACAAGAAACTGAGAAATAAGCACCATAAATGAATAACCTCAGATCACTTCACACGTTTACGGGTTTAAATCATACCTGGGGGTTTGAGGGTCTCCTGGAGCCCCACATAAAATCTGTGAAACAAAATAAAATCACATAGAAATTAGCGTTATTCTAGACACACACAGCTACTCATCTTTAAACAAGCTTTAACTGGTGTTGTTCTTTTGAGGTAGTTATGTTAGAAGGCACACATGAGACTCAGCTGAGCGCATCTTGGACTCCTAAACGGAGTTTTAACACGACACAAGCCCCTCCCATAAACATAACGTTTATGGGAGGGGCTTGTTTTACTAACACCAGATTTATGTACTTCAGGACCCCGACTAGAACTGACAATATTAGACTAAATATAATGTGAAATATGTCAACATATTTTTACATTAAGTATAATGTAAAAATAAGAATATAGAGTCTCGTTTTTTTCTGTCACCTTTCAGTTTGCAGTTTCATTGTCTGAAGAAAATAACAAAATAATACAGTTTATTACCAAATTTGGACCGATTTGTCCCTTTGGCAAAATTATTTGCCCACTGTGCCGACTAAAATTTCTAAATAAAACTCTGATGACTCTTGTCAACACAGAAATCAAAGCTGCGATCTAGAGTAATAAATTTGATGATTTCAGATTGTTTTACCTCATTTATATTCTTGTGTGTGTGTGTGTGTGTGTGTGTGTGTGTGTGTGTGTGTGTGTGTGTGTGTGTGTGTGTGTGTGTGTGTGTGTGTGTGTGTGTGTGTGTGTGTGTGTGTGTGTGTGTGTGTGTGTTGTAGCTGAGTGAGAATATTTTTTGCTCACTGTAACTATCAAAGTGAGGACTTTTTTGGTCCTCACTTTTTTTCTGGGCTAGAGATTAGGTTTAGGACTAAGGTGTTAGGGTTAGATATATACTAGTAAAGGTTAGGTTTAGGGTCAGGGTAAGGCTATAAAAAGGGTTGAAAAGGAATGGAAGTCAATGGAAGTAAAGGCGTGGTCTTCATTTGCATTTTAAACATGGATGTGTGTATACTTGTACTTGGAGCTGAGTGAGAACATTTTTGTGCATTTTACTAGTAAGTGAGGACTTTGATGTAAAGTGAGGCCCTTTTTCTGGGCTAGGGGTTAGGTATAGGACAGTGTGCGTGGGGCGTGCTCTGATGGTGCAGGGGTAGTGAGCTCGACCCAGATACGCAGGCCTTCAGTCCTCCACGTGGCTGACCCGAGTTTGATTCTGGCCTGAGGCCCTTTGCCAAATGTCTACCCCCCTCTCTGAAACCCCCTTTCCTATCAGCCTACTTTGTAAAAATGAGCCACTAGCGCTGTAAAAACCCAGAAAAAGATTTTTTGTTAACCTTACTTACTACAGAGTCTGATTATCATGGAAAAATCAGAAGTTGATGTTTCATTGCAATAAATGGCTGCATTGTTTTGTAAGTTGGTCCAAATGTTACAAGAAAGGCTGATGTTGAATGTGTTCCTGCTGCACAAGCAGAGGTTCACAGAGTGATAGGCTACACTGGACCTACCGTGACTATAGTGCTTCCTGGTTTTATTGCTTTGAGGCAGCAGTTGACTTCTACCTAAAAAAGACAAAAAAAGGCTAGCTTGTTTAAAACAAAATATAACATAAATGAATGGCAGATTTTTCCACTAACTTACACAGAGTAATTTACAGAGAATATTTTTATTGAAGATAAGCAATGGCATAAACTCTGTGCTCAGCTGCAGGTCTTTGGACAGGGTTGGCCTTGAAAGGAACTGGACTTTTGTCTGAAAATGTGAACCATTTTTGTGTTGATTTGGTCATTTTAAGTTTACCAATGGATTTATTCAGACTTGATGATCACATGTACTCTAACAAGGCTCCAAGATCCTTTTGAAGAGAAACAGGCCCACAGCATTACAGATCCTCCACCAAACGTAGCAGTGGGCACAGGGTGATTTTTTTCACATATTCCTCCTTTGTTTCACCCCAAAACCCACCAGGAATGTTTATCCAACCATGTGGCATGTGGATAGCATCTGATAGTTGTCAACCAGACCTGGTGAACACAAGATCCCACTCTGCTCCCCCTCTAAAACAGGAAGCTTTGGAGATATTTTTACCTCCAGTTACCATTGTGCTCACTGAGCGTGGTGGCAAGATGATTAGGGCTCCTCCTCTAGCCCACTGGCCATTGGCTAAGACAACCTGAGTTACGTCATATTTATACCCTAGAAAAACAGAACTTCCATATTAGAAGCTTCCATAAAACCCGACCAACTTAAAAATGTAAAGTATTAAAAAAAGTTTCATTTGACATGATTTTAAATCTTTATACATACAGCTGCAGTGCCATGAAATTTATCTCCATCTATTTATGGGGTGGGGGCTTGCACAGGGGTGTATGCGTTACCAGTGAAGAGTTTTCTAAACTGATCTCACTCTCTTTAGATTGAAGAACCAGTAAGTATAAACTGAGAGTAAATCCCTGTCCGACAGGTAAAGCAGTGCAGGACTGGACTGACGCGGTGTGTGGTGATGCTTGTAAAAGCATGTATTGACATCTGGTGGCGGCAGAGCTTCTGGATGCGGCAGCTCCCAGGAAAAGCTTGCGTTATTTACTGTCAGCTTGTCTCAAAATGTGAATAACATGCGTTTCTCTCAGTGTGGCATCAACAAGTAATCAGCTCTCATATTAATTCTCTTGTCAACACATTCCCATTTAGCGTTGTTCTATTAAAAACGCAGCCTAACACTGCTTTCGTATAGTGTGGACAAATGTAACAATGAGAAGAGAAAAAAAAAAAAAAAACGCCTAATGAGGATTGGTTTTTGAGTAACAATATAAATCTGGTGCTCTGTAGAGGTGGAAACACCACGACATTCTTCATAGGAAAGTTGGGATAAAAGTTCAGTGATGTGCTAATATGATCAATCCAGAATAAAATCCTTGATGTTTCATCTATTAATTGGTTTATTGGGTTTTAACAAAGTGCATGGCAGCTGAAATGTAAGGTTTTTTGATCACAGTGACCACATATATGAAGTCAGAAGTTTGCATTTACTACATTCACTCAGGCTTAATTCATGGACTCTCAGGTTATTGCATGTTAAATAAGCTACAAACTGTCAGAACGACCAGCTCAGATGACTACTGGGTTCTAAGTCTGTTAAGTAAAATCTTTAAAACACAATTATATTCAAAAGCTTCCAAGAGTGCAACTGTCAACTAGAGGTAGACCTATTTATGTTTCAACATCTACCTTTAAAGTACTTCTTGATTCTGAGATCATACAAGTTGCTATATATTAGAAAGTTCACATATTATTACGATCCCGAGGAATTTTTTTTTAAAAATTCGATGACAAAGTGGATTTTTAAGGCTTTTTAGCGCAAGGCTCATAAAAAATGTTGCGCTGGGTGTCACGTGACCGATGACGTAATTCGTTGACAAGCGTTGATCTGTTGACATTGCAACAAGTTACTTCCTGGTTGCAAACTTGCTTTCTCAAACACAAATAGACGGATTAAACATGGCTAAAAAGTGTGTTGTTAGTATGTGTTCAGGTTTGCTTTGTATGTGTTAAAAGATATGTGTGATAGCATGTAGTATACTAGAAATTTCCTTAATCCAATAATCTGTCATATTTTACATTACAACGGGATTTACCAGAAAGTCTACAATCTCGTCTTTTCAGAAAGTCTTAATTTTTGTGCCCTGCTATCAGCCAGTTTCCATCCTCTTATTTCAGCAATGGAAAATCATAAATACACACTACGTGTTGGAATACTCTGTTTGGTGGCTTACTTTTATTTGTCAGGCTTAAGTGACAAAAGTTGGAAAAAGACCGATTATCTTGGCGTTTAAAATAACACAAAACACAAACTGAATTTCGTACAACACCGGAGGTGAGAAAATCCTCGCTGAATGGAATCGCCAAGTAGGCGGTAGCCTCTAAACTTTCGTTTCAGACGCAGCGTTGCCTCACGAGTCCTGAGCGGAGTGTTTCTCCCACTCCAGCCGTGACAATCCCTGAGCGGCCTGAGCCCAGAGAAGCTCTCTGCGCTCAATCACAGCCCACCGAGCTCTCTGTGGATGTCTCCTTCTCTCCTCATCACGCAGTGGGAGCGGAGAAATCTCGCTGTCATCACAGCAGCTTGCTATGAAGCGACGTGTTCTCCACACTACCTCTGAGCACGGCCCTGCTACCCTGTAGAACCCTGAGGCGTTTAAAGCCGTGGTGGGGATAGACCCACAGCCCTTTCGGTTCGGAACCCCCCCCCGGAGAATATGAGCGCCACGGTGCAACAGATAAATGCGCGTCCGCTCTCAGAGCGCTCACGTCCAGATTATTAAGTGAAATTCCAGGAACACATAATGCTGAGACACTGTGGTTTGTGCTGAATGTACATCTTTTTCTTATATGTGCTGTTTTGGCGGATTTCAGCCGTCATAAACGATGCCAGGCAATCGGGCTTCGACGAGTTGTTTCCGTGTTTACATCCGAACTGTCAGCCAGAACCGCGATTATAAGCCCCGATTCCAATTATACACCAGCAACCCATTTCCTTTATTCTCCTAAAATGTTTTTCCCAGACTTACCCGAATCATAACAGACGCTTGCGCTGTCTTTCGTGTTAAAATCATCACTTTGTGAATCCGCATTTGAACTTGTCGTTGTGTAGTCCATTGTACTCTCTGTAGCGTAGCCTGGGCTACATCAACAAACTACGTCATCGTACACCGATTTTCAGCCTAGCGGTCGCCGAGGGACGATTTTTAGTCCTTAAAAAAACCTTTAACGGCGCAATCACGATCTTAATGCCACATTTTTTGAAAATATGGTCACTAATGCATGTATTTCCGAGTTGGTCGACCTCAGAATCAAGAAGTACTTTAAACACTTCAATTATTCTGACAAATCCAAGTCGTAAGCTATCTGGAGTGATACAGAAATAATAATTTTAATTGTTATTCCATTACTTTATGTTCCTAAAATAAGTTTTGTTGCAACTGGCTGAAGAAAAAGCATTAGAGTAAAATACTTGTGCATTCAGCATGGGTGTGGGTAAACTTTAGGCTTCAGCTGACATTGTAGTGCTAGCTGTGTTCCAGTCTTTGACCCAGTCTGCTTGTACTGTAGGAATTTGAGCTGGATGTGGTTGCCATAGTGAATGACACAGTGGGAACAATGATGACCTGTGCATACGAGGAGCCAACTTGTGAAGTCGGGCTGATTGCGGGTGAGTGAGATGTTTCCTCTTTGCTTTTGTTGTTTCCAAATAGTTTCTAAAAAAGTCTTGAGAAAAGATTATTGAGCAAACGATCGTAAAGTAAAACTGTATAGTTAGGTAGCATTATTCTAAAATTGCTACGTGTGCTTCCAGGCACAGGAAGTAACGCCTGCTACATGGAAGAGATGAAGAACATCGAAACAGTGGAAGGAACTCAGGGCCGGATGTGTGTCAATATGGAGTGGGGGGCATTTGGAGATAACGGCTGTCTGGACGACATCAGGACAAGATATGATCAGGCTGTGGACGAAAACTCCCTCAACGAAGGCAAACAGAGGTCAGGATGCCACATACAAACTATGTCAAGTTAAAAATAGATCTCTTTTTATGGGAGTTTCAAACTCCCAATTTAAAAACTTGCTCTGATTTCTGGTCATGACCAAGAAAATCTGATACTGTCATACTGGTAATTAAAATCACCTTCTGCTCGTTAGATATGAGAAGATGTGCAGTGGAATGTATCTGGGAGAAATTGTGCGGCAGATTCTGATTGATCTGACGAAGCGGGGTTTCCTCTTTCGGGGACAAATCTCAGAGACGCTCAAGACCCGGGGCATCTTTGAGACCAAATTCCTGTCACAAATAGAGAGGTGAGTGAATCCTTCACACTTCCTGCTAATTCATTGATCCTGTTTGTCTCGTCAGATTCTAAGTAAAAAGTGAAGTAAGTCTTTAAATTGTCCTAAAAACACATTTTATTACATTGAACAACCGGCAGTTTGCATTTATCGTAAACATGTTGAGTGATTCCTCTGGGTGAAACTAAGACCCGTTTCCTGTTTGTCAGCAGTATCTGTGTTCTCAGCTACCTTTAGATCAGAGAGTTGAGCTACAGTATATGGGAGATTTACTACCTGAATCTTAGCTGTTAGACTCATGGTTTCCTTTAAACATTAAATTACAACATTTAATTCTTTATCACTTAATAACTTTAAGTTTAATAACTTAAACAACGCAAGTTTATACAGAACCAGTCCCAGCGGTAAATGGTCTATTTTCTGAAGGAACACAAAACCGTTGTTAACTTATTTAAATTATACTTATTTACATTCAACCATCTGAATTTGGCTTCAGGGGACATCAAACCAGATCACTCCCTTTTTAACGTTTTTTTTCTGTTTAACCTTTATTTACAAAGGTAAATCTCACTGAGACACAAGGATCAACTGATTAGTCATATTATTTTGACTCCTTCTGCTTCAAATTCCTTTCCTAATTATTCTGTGCCCTCGTGTGACGTTCTAGTTAACTCATATAATTCCCTCACGGCTAGAGTTTTAGACGATATTGCGCCTCTTGGACTAAAATAATTACTCGTATGACAAAATCACCATGGAGAAATATGGAAGGAGAAAGGACACTTAAAAGATCATGTCGCCTAGCAGAAAGGAGGTGGTGCAAGACCAAATTATCTTCAGACTTTGCAATCTACAAAAAATTACAGAGTACCACAAAGAGCCAAAAATGGCCAGGAAACATTATTCTCTCAAATCATTGATGTTAAGGCTGATAATAGCAAAGTCTTGTTTAACACTATAGACAGGTTTATTGATCCCATGAATCCTACTCCGACTGAGTTTCATTCTGTTGTGAAATGCAATGATTTCGCTTCTCACTTTGCATCAAAGATATGTACAATTAGAAATAGCGCTGTTCACACAATCTTTGGTACGCACACTTTACGAATCAGACTAATCTCTCCATATAATACTACTCTATCCCATTTCTTTTCAATAAATAGACAATTAATAGAAATCATATCTCTGCAACAGGAGTCTAAGGCTACGTTCACACTGCAGCCTGAAGTGACCCAATTCCAATTTTTTTGCCCATATGCGACCTGTATCTGATCTTTTCATGACAGTCTGAACGACACAGATCGGATCTTTTCAAATGCGACCCAGGTCGCTTGGATATGTGGTCCTGAATCCGATACGTATCTGATCTTTTCAAATGCGACCTGTGTCTGTACGGCCAGGTCGCATTCATCCGACCTACACGTCATTGATACTTGACAAACATCACTAACGGTGGACCTGGCTATGCCAAAGAGGTTGGCTAAATAAAAAAAAAGGAGGTTGGCTTTTGTGCGGTAACAAGCACCTGTCACAAGTCAATACAGCCCCACGGCAACACGTTTACTCGCTGCTATGGCCGCCGAAGATGTGTGTTTTTACGTGAGAGCGCTAAAGAGATCCGTTCAGACGCACATAAAGGTTGCCTTTGTCATTCGAAAATTATGAATGAAGTCCGTATCAGTAAAGCCGCTCACATCACTAAAATTTGGCTCTCTTCCTTTTCGATCTTCTTAAAAAGATTGCGTTGGTAATGTGCTGGCTCCGGTTGGAGAATAACGTAAAGAACGCAAGATACGCTGCAGCATTACGATCCCTGTTTACTTCTGCAAACAATGACCACGCTTGCTACGTATGACGTCATCGCGTCCTCTACTGCGCATGCGGGACACTTACGTGTATGAATGCAGTTCACACAGGAGATCACATACAAGTCGCATATATTTGGAAATGTGAACGGACACGCAAAAAAATCCGATTTCACAAAAAAATCAGAATTGAGCATCAAGGCCTGCAGTGTGAATGTAGCCTTAGACCCCATACCCACCCAGCTGTTTAAAAATGTCCTTGGCCGTTTGGTGGATGATGTGACCAACATTGTCAATGCTTCTTTAGCCTTTGAAATACTTTCTTGCACTCTTAAACATGCAAATGTAATACTATTGTTAAAAAAGAATACACTAGACCCACTATCTTTGGATAACTATTGACCATTTCCAGCCTACCATTTCTAGGTAAACTACTTGAGGAAGTGGTGTATCGACTTCATGCATATTTTATCTGAAACCGTTGGTTTGACAAGTTTGAGTTTAGAGCCAATCATAGTACAGATACAGCTCTGGTTAGAGTTAATAATCTCAAAATTAGTTTTAACCAACATAAGATCTCCGCTATAGTTATTCTTGACCTTTTGACACAGTTGATCATGCTATACTGCTTAAATGTCTTGAACATCATAGATGTCTAAAAGGTCTTGTTCTTAAATGGTTTTCTTTATATCTCATGGGTAGAAAGTTTTCTGTTTCTATCAGCAACTTTGAATCTGATAGGATAAACGTGGATTATGGCATTCCACAAGGATCCATTCTTGGTCCTCTCTTGTTTAATGTCTATATGACTCTCCTTGGCTCCATCGTTACACACCATGGTATCTCATCATTTATATGCTGATGTTACATAACTGTACATATCTATATCATCTGATGACATGAGCCTTGTAAAAAGCCTCTTGAATGTCACACTGATGACAAACACTGGTTGTCCAGGAACCTCCTAAAGCTGAATGAGGACAAAACCAAGATAATTATTGTGGGTGCTGACAATCTGAAAAACTTACCTCACTTACCGTCTTTTGACCTCTTTACTGGTTAAACTACATGAGCACGTTAAGAGCCATGGTGTGACCTTAGACTGTAACCTGAATTTTCAAAAGCACATACATAATAAAACACAATCTGCTTTCTATCACCTGAGAATAATTTCCAAAATCAGATTCCTCTCGTCACAACCCGACTTAGGAAAATGTATTCATAGCTTTAACATCAAAACAGCCCCTCAATAAACTTCAGCTGAACCAAAGTGCTGCAGCCTTGGTTTCCAACTAAAACCAAAAGAGTCAAGCATATCACTCCTATTTTAAATTCTCTTCACTGGTAACCAGTTAAACAGATAATTGATTTTAAAAGGCTTTTAATGGTTTTCAAAGCTGTAAATGGCCTGGCCCCTTCTTACATGTCTGAGATGCATATTGATTACATACCAGACAGGCCATTAAGGTCTTCTAGTAAACGTCTTCAGGTCACACCTAGAACCAACTCTAGACCAGCTTTTGGCTCCTTTAGTCATTTTGGTCCTGTTCTTTGGAACCCCCTTCAGTTTAGTTTAAAGTGTCCTGCTTTAAAATCAAACTGACCCATGGTAGTGTCCACATAATTTGAAATACTCCCCGCAGGAATCACAATAAAACTATTTACATGCATAAATCAAGCGGAGCACTATGGCGAAAGCTGATTGCTCCACTTGTGAAAGTAAAATCTGTCGAGCTCTATTTGGCATTAAAACATCAATTCTTATTGCCACATTGCTAGACAGGACACTGGGGAAAAATAAATAAATAAAATCAAATCAAACTGAAGACATTTATTTTCTCAAGCCTTTAGTTAGGCTTAAGTTTTTAGATTTGGAAATCCTCATCCCTTCTGTTTTTTATTATCTTATTTTTATGATTTTATGGGCTGTTATTTGTACATGTTCCTTTTTTCTCTCTATGCATTAGATTTTTATTGTTTTTATTTCTTTTATGTGTATTGATTGTTTTTATTTTTATGTTTTTCCTAGCCCATTGAATCTATGACTGTCATATGAAATGGGCTTTATAAATAAACTTGAGTGACCTGTTTTAAATTAACGTACAAAATAATATTTTAAAGCAAACTATAGTCACTCTAATTCATAACTGAGTAAAACATCTGAAAATAAAATAAGACAGTAGTAGCAATAAAAAAATCCACAAGAGCATGAGCAGCTACCCACGGATGTCTTTAAAATACTGTATGTTTAAAACCCTTCAGTTCTGTTAAGCTGGAAAGCTGCTGGTTCTGTTGTAGTTTGTTTACAGTAGAAGCATTGTTGCAATAAAAGGCCTTTTCACAAGGTCTGTACGTACTGAAGGAACACAGAATGCCATAACAGCCTGCTAGCGAAGGGTGTAGTTGTTCTGTTCAGGTGACATTTAAAAGGTTAGGTACAGTGGTAGGAAGTCGATTGCTGTTTGAGAAGTAAAACTAAAACTAGAGCAATGCAACAGTCCAGTTAACCAAAGAGTTTAAAGGGCAATGGTGACTAAGAGTTTTACATCCTGCGATGAATATCATTGCTCCATGATAAACAGCTTCCAACATGTTCATGTCGCCACGAACAATGAGCGGCGAAAAGCTGGCTGCAAACGTTGTTTTTCACATTAAAGAAAAACAGGATTTATTTCTGTAGAAAAGCCCTAGTTTTAATCTGGGCTCTTTTTTTTTTTTTAGCATATCCACAATATGTGACTTAAACAGCTCTTTAAAACAGCGCTTGCTCAAACTCTCTCTGGGTTACAGTACAGTGGTACATACTAGGGGTTAACTACTAATGCAATACACAATATCTACATGCTGTCTGCAGATAAAACCCCAGAATACGGAACCTTTGTATGAAATCCCAAGCCTGAGCAGCAGTGCTGTCTGAAAAGCAGCATTCAGTAAGACAACATACATGATGATGAAAGAAAGGAGACGCTGTGGTGTAAGGTTACCTTAACCTCTGGGAACAGCTGAGACGTATCCGGTGACTCTACTACTGACCTATGACTCTCTCCCTCACTGCGCTCTTTTCTTCTCCGCAGCGATCGCCTGGCTCTGCTGCAGGTCAGGGCGATCCTGCAGCAGCTGGGACTCGACAGCACCTGTGACGACAGTATTATTGTTAAGGAGGTGTGCGGAACGGTGTCCCGCCGTGCCGCTCAGATCTGCGGAGCCGGAATGGCCGCTGTGGTGGATAAGATCCGTGAGAACAGAGGACTGGACCACTTGGACATCACCGTGGGTGTGGACGGCACGCTCTACAAGCTGCACCCCCAGTAAGACCCAGATTGCAATTACACTCGGAGGGAGGTTTGAGGATCTAGACGATGAACCAGCACAATGCCAAACAATACAAACCTCAGTTAGCATTAGATCACATCTTTTCTTATGTATATATATGTATATATATATCCATCCATCTTCTAACACGTCTATCCCTTGTGGGGTCTCCAGGGGTGCTGGTGCCTATCTCCAGCTGTCAATGGGCGAGAGGCGGAGTACGCCCTGGACAGGTCACCAGTCTATCACAGGGCAACACAGAGACAGACAGGACAAGCATTCTCGCACACACTCACACCTAAGGAGAATTTAGGTTCAACCAAGAGGCCTGTTTTACTCCGGAGGAGATAATGAGATCCCCAGTTCAAGTGGGAGAATCTAGTGACAGGCCAACTATTAACCGTGCATCCCACAAATCTTTCTGGAAGGGCAGCAAAGAAGAAAGATGGTACTGTTTTCACTGTTCTGGTCAGATGAGACAAAAATGTTGCTTTCTGACCCGAGGACTCCATTCCATCGTCCACCTTGCAGCATCTTGCTGTGGAGGGTGGCTTTCCTTCAGCAGGGATAGGGAAACGTGTCAGAGGTGATGGGAAGATGGATGGAGTTAAATATAATCTTGGAAGAAAACCTGTTAGAGCAGACAGACTTGAGACTGGGATGGAGGGTCACCTTGCACCAGGACAACTAAAAATATCCATCCAGAGCTACAATCGAATGGTTTCGATCAAAGCATAAATATGTGTCAGGATGACGTAAAGTCTAGACGTACATCTAATTTGGAATGTGTAGCAAAATGTTCAGAAACACCCTTCATCAAATCTGACTGGGCCTGGGCTGTTCTGGAAAGAAGAATGGGCAAAAAGTGTGGTGTGTACATGTACAGAGCTGAGAGACATGCACAGTAACACCTGCAGCTGGAGGCGCCGTGGAAAGTGATTCCAAAAGTATTCACTAATACAGATGACCCCTTTTTGCACAATAAATGTGAAGATCATAGTTGTGATATTTAATAGGTGGTTCTAATGGCTACATTTTAAGAATTAGTAATGCAAAGCCTACACTAGACTGGAAAATTTGAGTTTTAATTACAGTCCATAGTTTTTGTGTTAACCAGAAAACAACGAGTCTCTTAGATACTAGCTATTTCCCATGCTTACATTGGACAGCATTGCTGTAAAGTCTCAAATTATGACCTCATTAAAGTTTCCTGACGCTTTCTTCCCTCAGCTTCTCACGGATCTTCCACCAGACAGTAAAGGAACTTGCCCCTAAATGTGATGTTAACTTCCTGCTCTCTGAGGACGGCAGTGGCAAGGGCGCTGCTCTCATCACTGCTGTGGGCTGCCGCCAGAGGGAGCTGGATGCCCAGCAACACTGAGGAGCTCTGTCCTGTTTGTCCACCGCAGCTACCTGCTGCTCCGCCGTGATCTCTTCTCACATGCACAGCCTGAATCCATCTCCCCTCGGCAGCCGTGACTCCACCTCTGCCCCGCCTGCAGCCAGAGACACGCTCCATGGATAGCTCTAAACCTAAAGATGCAGATGTTTATAATGCCAGAGGCTGTATTGTTTCGCCGTTTGTACATTTTCCTCAATAGTTTATCGATGCTATAACTCTAAACTCCTTAGGTGTGTAATATTTCTGTCGCTAACTTTATTTTTTTATGGAAGCAAATATTTAACTGTTTATACAGCCACTTTGGATCCAAGATTCTGGGGATTGTGCACCATACACAAGCTAATGTTTGCACTTTTTATAGAAGAGCTTCAACAGCAGCATTTCGTGCAATTTACAAATCAAAAACATGATTCTGGGTGAGTGATGAAACTTCTTTTTAACAGCTTTAACCAACAGCTTTACAAGGACTGGCTAAATTAGGGTCAAATGCAAGAGTCACGGCTGTTCTGATCATTGTAATTCTATGTGCAACATGCGCACACGATGTGCTTAGGCTACTAACCTGTTTGTGTAACTATCATTGTCGCTTATATTTAATTATTCCTGCTGAACCTCATCATTTATTCCTCAAGGGTGGACAAGGTAGAAAACAGAAGTGTTAGAGTATATTATTGAGATTTGTTCTTTACTTTTGCTGTTGTGATGAATCAGAATTCTATTCATTATGTGTGCACAGAATAAATGTTTTATTGGGTCCTAACAGGAGAGAATTTAAGAGCGCTTTTGTGTGTACTTGTGGCTGAGTGTCTGTGTGTCCTACTGTGATGACATGTAGCGTTCAATGTTCAAAGCTCCGTGGAGGTTGCATGCCTTACATCTACAGAACTGAACCATTTTGATTATTTTTACTGCATTTATAGATTTGTGACCAACACATCTACATACAGCTCATTAAATTATATTCTCTTGTGGAGTAAATCTCGTCTTTTTCTTAAAGAATGAAAGCAGCGACTAGTGAGACAAGGGTAGAAATCTAACACTAGATAGTGAACGTGTCCATTGAAAATTTGAAGGTATTGTTCTCTGGAAGTTTCAGTCAAGGTGTTGCTGCATGATTTAGCATTTGTTTTTTATTCAAAAGGAACAGTACACATTAATGAACATTTCTGTAAATGTGTCAGTATTAGCTACAAAGCTAATTCTCGACGGCTGTCCCTCGACCAGGTGTATAAGGTCAACAAATATTAAAAGTTAAAGCATTTTGTAAAAGATAAAAGAAGACAACAAATCTCAAAGTGCATACTTTTTGTATAACATACAAAGTCTTACATATGTACATACACTAATCAAAAGCCTAGACTCACTCCCCCACTCAGTAGAATGAGAAAGTTAGCATTTAATCTAGCATTAAATCCCATAGTTCAAGACAGTAACAACTAAACCTTAAACGCTAACACGTCCATTAAAAGGACATTGGGGCAAGGACAGGGCTTGTAGCTCCAAAGACAACTATAAAAAGGCTAGTTAGGAAAAGTTTATTATTTACAAGGTTGCATGTCTATAACAGATACCTAGACTGAATGAAGACATTGTTGGTTTGATTTAAGCCAGTTTTTTATTTGAAACTTAAAGATGGTAAATGTACATTCTCTTCTAGTGAATAGAATACTATTCCAGATATTACAGCCCTTTACTGAAAGAACATTCCCCCCGAAGGTGGACTTCTATCAGCACAATATGTGAAAACACCATAGCATGCAAAAACATCCTAGCTGCCTAAGTGTCATTGATGACCGAAAATGTCTGAAATTGTGTAGGCATAATTTAATGCTTTTAGATATTTTCTTAACAGGACTTTTGAATGTAAGCCGAATCAAGAACCACTTCAAGATACATGAACTCGTGGACCAGTTGGAGTTCCTCCCCTCTCAAAAATACATGTGAATTTGTTGCTATACTGTTTTGTACAGTCTTTTTAATGTTTAATAGGAGAAAGCCAGTTTTTGACCTGGGCCATTTCAGATGTAAGAATGCTCCCAGCTTCCTATATGGTTTTGGCCAGAGTGTATATTACTTCGTCATCTGCATATAATTGTACGTGGGTGTTTATACATGCATCTGGGAGGTCATTCATGTAGAGTGAGAGAAGAACCGGCCCCAAAATGGACCGTGGGACTCCCATGATTTCTGAGTTGTTTTTTTAAAATCTGCGACTAGATGGTCCACGAACCAAATACTATACAAGATTTTAAAAGACAACAGAGGATTTACTTCCTACGCACTGAAGAAGTTTCACTTTTCAGCAAAGATGAGGGTCAACGTCTATGCTGCCGTCATTGCATCTATTCTCACATTTTCTATCACAGTCTGGTTTGCTGCAGCCACAGCCATGGTCAAGGCCAAGCTGCAGCAGATCGTCCACTAAGCAGAGAGGGTGACTGGCTGCAACATCCTATCTCTCCAGGACCTGGAGACGTGACAAAATCTTGGTCTTGTAAAGTCCAATAAAGTGTTTCTGATTCTGTTTGTTAAACATATAGGGGGCATTCTCACTGTCTGATGTACTTTATTCACTGACTGACTGACTCTTTGCAGATCAAACCATTTCCCACTAGGTGCTCATGTTGATATTTTACTTTTTTGTCAGTAAATACGTTTACTCAAAGTCTTTCTTAACTTGGCCACAAAATAATTTGGCTGATCGAAGACAAGATAGGCAACAACCCCACAAGAACCTGCAAGTATTCCCCAGATGATGATTTTTTATTTTTTTTATTTAAAATTATTGAATTAAAAAGTGTGACAACTTGCCATGATCCCCAAGCTAACATTTAGATTAAACGTCTGGTTAGGGCAGGATATTGAACCCTGGTCAGGGTGCCCATCTTGGACACAGGCATACTCATGGATTCTCCTTCATGTTTCAAAGCTTGAATCCCATTCATCACATGCCTGTCACCCTTGGCTCCTAACCACACGTTTCAAAGACGTAGGGCCTCCCAATTGTTTCTGTGGTGTAGTAGGGGGAAGGAAAAAGGTTTTGGATTTCTAGCCATTAAAGTCAGATTTCCAGGGCCACAGTGAAAATCAAAGGGGTTGAAGCTGCACTTGCAAACACACTCATAAATGTAAAAAAGTTGTTTTTTAATAGTACAATAGCCCTTATATTGTCTAGTTGGGAAGTCTTCTGAAATATTACATTAGGTATTTCTGCAATTAATAGTACCTTCACAATAACCAGTATTTTATATAGCTTGGTGCATGTCAATCTGCATTACATTTTCAGTTCTTCTAAATAAGCAGTAGAACAGCAGAAAAGCATAGGAAATGCCTAAAACATTTTGTCACAAGAGCAACAACACTCATGGCTGCTTTGTTGTCTTACGTTTGACATAGTATCTTTATACTTTCTAAGCATAAAATACCAAGCAAATTTAGAAGTATGCATGGCCAGGTTTCAGGTATTGATGTATACCGAGGATCTTAAAAGTTTCAAGGACTCATAAATGCTCCACTGTCTCATGTGCCTACTGATCAGGGGTCTCCAAATGTAATTGAGCCATCACATGTCTTGGAACCCGAATACCTCCTCAAATTGCAGGAAAATGGCCTACTACTGAAGGAAGGATCCTACATGGTTCCACTTCCACAAATTTGAGTTTGAAAACATTACCAGACACAAAAATAGTCAGGGTGTGGAAACTAAGAGTGACACCTCAAGGTAACGCTGTTTGAAATTTGGTTAAGCAGTCGACTGAAAGCAGGAATACCAAAGCATGTAGCTGAACTAACCAGCTTTAATCAGCTTGTTATACTCGTTATGCAATACAGAGCACCATGTCAACACGATGACGTCAACTGAAATAATAATAATAAAAAAGAAAACCTGAATTTAACAGACTTCAACACATTCCATATTCCGATTTACTTTTTAGGCTAATTATACACAATTTAAACCTATTGCTATTTTAACAAACAAGCGTTTTATTAGATGCTATCTCTTATCTGATGTATTTCTGATGTTTGGCACTTTGTTTTACCTTTTGTTAAAATGCTCTTTAAATAATGATGACAATGATGATGATTATGATCACAAGAAACTTTTGCATCACCTCCCAGAAGCTGGAAAGAAAAGAGACAAAAATATTTTTCACACCTCACTTAGTAACTCTTAGTAACTAATATTTTAGTCTAAATATTTTAGGCTAAAATAGTAAACTTCTTTTTTTTCTTCAATCTCACAGTTATGTTTAGTAATTTCTGCCAAAGGCAGAAAATGCTTTCTGAAAATACTTCTAAATTGATTAACAGACGTCAACACATTTATTCCATCTGAATGCAGTATTTGCAAGCCATACTCTGATTGGATGGAAGCCCAAACCTGTCTGTGATTGGCTGGTGGAGTGGACAGTTTTTGAAGTCACGAGCGCAGAAACAGCCGAGCAGGCGTACAGCTGGTGTTGAGCGTGGAATGAGCAGGTGCTCCGAGCAGAGATGGAACTGAGCACGAAGATAGTGGGTTGAGAAGAGTTTTTCAGAGTTGAGCACGCGCCAGACCGGTTTTGAGCGTTGAGAGTTGTCCCACTGCGCACTCAAACAGAAGGCACAAATATCGCTACACGTGCGGCAGCACTGTCTTCTTCTCTGTCTTCCCGCACCTCCCCTGTGACTCTTTGGCGCCCCCCAGGGGAGGCGCGCCTCACCTATTGAAAACCACTGTTCTAAACAATAATTATTCTTTAGCAGCATATGTAATGATTTTTACTTCTCTATTTGAAATAAGACTGGATCAGATAATACATTTTTCTTCATATAAATACTGTGCAAATGTTACCCCCACCCCCAAGACCATGAGAATGCCATACAAGCCCAAGTCTGTTCAGATTGCAAGCTGTGTAGAATTTACCAGCACTAAAGCCGGCTTTATAGAGGACAATCTTCTATTCGGATGGCCTCTCAAACAGAAACCCACCCTTTCAACCTCTATGTGCCCGTTGAGTTTTAGGACCTGCAAACAGAAGCCAAGCTGCAAATGTCAGCAATAGCTCACTTCTGGTTTTGATCCATCTTTTTTTGCATTTAAACCTCAATACACTGCAAATGCATACATTGCAATATAAGATTTATCAGGGTGCCCAGATCAATACCATGCATATCTGCACCTAACCCACCATATGTCTTTCTTTCTTGTAGTAACATATACAATCATTTTTCATTTTCTATTTAGATATTTGTAAATAAAACGTCTTCACTGAGAGCAAAAAGGGACTGAAGTCAAATTCCTTTTTTATTGTGCACAAACTTGCCGATGAAAGCTGATTCGGATTCTTCTTTCTCAGACAGAACGGAAGCCCACGCGTTCCGCTCGTCTTCCAGGTATGCTTTACTTGTGGTGCGTGGGTGTATAGGTGTGTTTGTTTGCATCACCGGGCATTCTTATCTCCACAGTGTGTAGGTTTGTCAGAAAGGTATTTGCCCCACTGTGTGCAGTGTGAGAGTCCATATGTAGTTTCTTCGGGTACACAAAAACACACTTGCCGGGTTGGTTTAGTTTATTCGAGAGAGAGAGAAAAAAACTATTTCCGAGGCTCTGCGTCTGTCTGTGTGTGAAGCCACGGCTGGCTGTGTGTGTGTGTGTGTGTGTGTGTGTGTGTGTGTGTGTGTGTGTGTGTGTCTGAGTGCATTTGTGTTTGTTTGAGCTCTAACCAGACTGGGTGCGTTACATGAGGGCTTCCTGCTGCATCCACCCGACACCAAACTAAACAAGCGCCGAACTGTCACCGTCCGTATCACCGGTGAGTAGCTGGGATTTAACAGCACCTTGAACCCACTCAACTCTGGCGTGTTGATGGCGCGCTCCAAACGTGAAAACGCAGGCTGCATTAGCCGCTGGCAAGCTAACTTCACTAGTTGTGTCTGTGGGCTAATAGTCTAGCTTGGTTAGCTTTGGTTAGAGCGTGGGAGCGAGCTCCCGTGATACTTGGTAAGGTTGCCATTTCTAATTATACGTCTAATACGCCCATTTGTGTTATAACAAATGTCGAATTGCGCTTTGCGAATATATATTTTTTAGCACACCGAGCACATTTCCGTGCCATAACTGCACGGCTAATGTCAACAGCTAACGCTTGCTAATGTTAGCCGGTTACCGATAACCTGTTTGCTCACTTCTGGTGCTAAGTTTGACAATCGATGCGACTTCTAACTGACCAAACCTTCGCAGACTGCGTTAACGACGGGTTGTCATCGGCTACAGACACACACGTCGCTCGTCAAGCCCCTCTTTTCACACCCAACGCACGGATTTTGCCCGTGCATTTCGGCACCGGCCACCCGCTGTGCGGAACGGCCAAGTCTGCTGACCCGCAGAGCCGCCGGACTCGCGCGTGCCGCGTAGCACGTGCCGTCATTTGTCCGAAACAGGTGTTCGCGGAGATGCACGCGACTAATTTGGCCGTTAACCCGTAGCTGCTCAGGTGTTCACCTCTTTCACCTTCAGGGGCAGCAACCTGTCAGAAAATGAGATGAATCTGTTGGAGGCAGTCCTAGTCAGTGACTATTTTTAAGCACTGTTTGGACGTTTGTTCTTAATGAGTTTTATTTGATATCTAAAGTGTGCAGTCCTTTAAATCATTTATTGATGTGCTATTAAAGTTTAAAACACCATTTGCTGCGATCCCCTGACTCACAAGTGAACTTGTGAGGCCTTTTGTGGTTCAAAGATCCAGATGTGTAGAAACTATAACAAATAGCACAAGGGTTTGATTCATGATATCTTCTTTTTTTTTTTTTTGCTGAACTGAACTGCTTAGTAAGCATTAATGTCAGTTATAATTGTGTTCCGATAGTTTCCAGATGCAGTGAAGCTGTTTGGAGCCGCCAACTGACAGCACCGCAGCCCTTCGCATTATCAAAGGCAGCTCCTAGTGCGCCGCGCCACAGAAGCCGTTTGAACGCCTCCGTCGGTCTCATGACGTTCTGAGCCGAAGCGGCCGCGTTGTGGCCTGTGCGCTGCATCTGTTTCCCTCTCTGTCCTCCTCATACCTCAAGCTGACGCAAAACCCAAGACACCTAACCCCCCTCCCCCACCCCCACTCCCACCCCGTACCGAGCGATTCTCCGCCCCCCGCCATGGTGTCCAGCACAGAGACCGTGCACTACATCCATCTGCACAACTCCAGCCAGTCGGTGCTGGAGGCCCTGCGAACCCAGCGGCGTGAGGGCCTCTTCTGCGACGTGACCGTTCGGATACACGACGCCTCCCTTAGAGCCCACGCCTGCGTCCTGGCAGCCGGCAGCCCCTTCTTCCAGGACAAGCTCCTGCTGGGTCACTCGGAGATATCCGTGCCGCCGCTGGTGCCTGCGGAAACGGTGAAGCAGCTGGTGGATTTCATGTACAGCGGCTCCCTGGTGGTGCTGCAGTCGCAGGCCCTCTGCATCCTAACAGCTGCCAGCATCTTACAGATCAAGACGGTCATTGACGAGTGCACCCAGATCATCTCTCAGAGGAAGGCGGCGGCGGAGGCGGCGAGTGCAGCTGCTGCAGCGGCTGCTGCTGCAGCTGCAGGAACAGGAGCTGGAGGGGGGATGCTCGGGGGGGTCCTCCCAAAGCAAGAGGAACGTGGCATGGGCAAAGGGAGGGAGACCAGCAGCAGTGGGAGCTGTTCTGTTAGTAGTGCAGGCGGGGTCGGAGGCTACGCCAACTTCTCCAATTTCATGACCGAATGTGGGGCTAGTTCCATGGGCGGGGGGTTAGGCGCTACTGGCGTTAGTGTCAGCGAGAACGGCCCAGGCGCCATGGATCAAAGTAGCACTGTTAGCCTGATGGCACTGGGGGACATGGGGCCCGGCTCCATGTGCGGCAGCGACGGGCTGGTCCCCGGGGCCGGTCCAGTCCTCATGAAGCAAACCTCCAGCTGTACTCAGGATGTAAGGTACAAGCTCCGAGACCTGTTGGCACAGACTGCCAACGGAGCCAGCACCAGTAGCACAGGAAACCTGTCGGCGGGCTGCAGCTCGGGTGTGGGCAGCGTGGACAGCGTCGGCAGGGACAGCCTCCGCGGCAACACAACCGACCTCTCCGACGACCTTGTGGGGATAGACAGATACAGTGAAGAGGAGGACTTGGACGGGCGCGAGCGGGGAAGAGACGGAGACAGAGACAGGGGGGCGAGCCACAGCCGCAAGCAGAGGCAGCCGCTAAGACTCCAGGTAGGGGGATAAGGGAAAGGGTTGCTATGGTTACAGCTTTCAGGCATGCAGAGCTGCAACGTTTTCCTGTGCTTTCTTTATATGCTTTTCCCTCTTCTCACACTGCATTGGCGTATATCGCTGAGATGTTTCTGCACTTTGCACAATTGAATGTGTTGTCTCAACTCCAGCAGCTGCCTTGATAATCTATGGACTTCTGCCTATTAGCTGTAAGTGACTGGCCTTATTAGAAGCTGCTCAAAGGGGCTGGAGCCCGGACAGCGGAGCGTTGCCACTTTTTGCTGCCTTTTAGCTCTGTCGTCAGCTGCAGGCTTGACTTGGACCTTCCTCTTTTCAGGTGCTGGGGGGAGAGGGCGTGGTGGTTAAGGACGAAGGCGTGCAGGACTCAGACGGGGCCGTCTATTCCTTGGAGGATGGGAGACGACACCAAGAGCAGGAGGGTGGCCAGGACTCCATGGCCAGCTTTGGGCAGGTATGTTAGTTCTGAGGAGGAAACGCAGCGGTGGAAAACATGATAGAGGAAGGATGAAAACAAGGAGTTTATCAAATGTCATTTTGCCATATATAGTCGATGAGAAAATGCAAGCGACGGTCCACTCATCCAGGACTCGACGCAATCTGCTGGCTCTCCTTATATGGGAAACTTTTTAACCAATTTGAATGCTAAATAGAACCGTACTGCATTGTTTCATAACTAGGACCCATTGGAATGGAGGTAGCTGACCTAGACTCAGTCTGTGGGATTGGACTGATCAGATTTTGTTGTTGTAAAGTCCTGTGAGATGATGCGTCGTAAATTGGTACTATGTAAATAAACTGAACAGACATTAATTGAGTTCAAAAGCCAAATTGGAGGTTTCTAGCTCCCCCCCTATTGAACATTTGAATAATTCAGCACTTGCTACGGGGAGGATGCCACTTAGGGCATGTCCTCTGCATTTAAAAGGTGGCGCTTGGCTTTTCCAGAAAACGCACAGAAAAACACCTGTTTATTTGTTTTTTTCCATGGATCTTATTATTTATGGCGCTGAACACTGCAGACTGCACAGAGAACATCTGCCACTCTGTCAGAAGGTTTCAGCTTTACCTTCAGTTTTCTGTGAAACACCGGGGAACAAGTCTCAATTAGAAATCAAATAATGTGCCCACAACGGGACATCTTCAGAGATCGGCTTTTTCCTTTCTTTGGGCAGTTTTTCTTTTCACTTTACAAGTCAGGGCATGGTGGGAAGCAGCTGCTGCCATATACAGGCACAATGTTTTCTTCTTTTTATTTCTCATTTCTATGCACCTTGAACTATAATCCCTTAAGGTTAAGATCTTTTAAGGCTCATCTAAATATTTTTTAATGCAAATGGGCTTGTAAAGTATTCTAGCTGGAGATGCACAAATGCAGTTTTCTTTCTATGACAATTTATAGTGAATTTATCTGAAAACAAATCTCATAAGGTAATAAATATATTTAGAATAAGTTTTGTGATAGATATCAGTTGCAAGTGATAAGAAGCCCACTGTTGCTGCAGAGCAGAATGCCAGAAAACCAGAAGTATTTGCCCAAACACGCATGCGTTCAAATAAGTGGTCATAGAATCAGTTTTTTTTTTTTTTGGATGGGTAGGATCCCAAACGAGAACACTTTGAGCGTCTCAAGGAAAACAAGTGAGTTTCTTAAGAAAGACGAGGGATGGACATTTCCAGTTCTGATGACACTTCCAGGTATCAGTTGAGCAAAAACCTGTCTGCCTTTATTTCTGTGTTATTACGCAAGATGTTCCAAGCATTGCACTTGTACAGTTAAAAGACTACTTGAAGAAATTTCTGCTTCCAATTTTTAGGTGAGCTGCAGGGATTTCTCTTTCTGTTTATTTATTTATTTTAATTTATTTATTTATTTTTATCCTAAAGCAGCCGGTCCTCTGCACGACTGGTCTGATCACTTTTTGCAAGTTGATTTTGTCAATGTCTTCATTTGTGCATGTGGTAAGATAAGCGTAAACCGAAGCGTCCTGTCACACATGCACTGTACTTGCTGTCCTCTTTTTTTTTTTTTTTTTTTTCTAGAAAAAAAAGAAAGAAAGATTGAAGCTGGACAGCCTCCATATAATTGTTACTTATATTATATGCGAAGATTTTTTTTTTTATTGACTGCATTTTTTGTAATAAATTTAAATGTCAAGTTTACTTTTTAAAAACATTTTCATCTGCTGTAGCCTCCTCCATTATCGTGAGACTGTGCTGGCAGACACAGCAAACCTGCCAACGGTCCTGGTGGAGTTGGACTGCCTGTACAACCCTCTGTAGGGTCCAGGTATCACCTCATGGTACCAGCAGTGACACTGACCCTGGTCAAATGTAAAACCACTGGAAAGCAGTTGAAAACCAGCCTGTGGCCGCCTGCAGAACCATTTCTGTTTCTGGGTCGCCTCTTTAGTGGACCTGTTGTCCACATTAACGCCAGAACAGCCGACAATGATCAACAACCCTCTCTAGTGCTGAACTGACCAGATCAATACTCTAGAACCTTAACTCACATGATGTTATACTCTCATTAAGAAGCGGTTCTTTCCATTTTTTTAATCAGTGTCTAATTGTTGGTAAATGAAAATGACTAAAACGTATCACTTTGTCTGTGTATCTTTCATTAGAATATTATAAGAAGAACCACAAAAGCTGGTTTATGTTTTTAAGGTTAAGTATCAAATCTTTAAAAATGTTGTCTTACTTAGTGTTCTTTTTTAAATGTTGTGTTATTTCTTTTTTTATTATGATAGTTCCAATTGCCTCATTTTAATTTTTTTCACTATTGTAAAGAGAAAAAACTTCTTTCTAGAAATGCTTCAGGTAACATGTCCCACGTTGACCTAAGTAAACATGCTTATTTGAATAGAATGTGTTGTTTTGTATCTGATAATCCAGAAACAAGAAACGCTTCAATACGTTACCCTACCAGCGGTCTAGACTCCAGCAGCATTCACCCTAACACACACGCAGCACGAGGAAGTTTATGTGCCCTCAGATCTTTACGAGGCTTTAAAAGGATTTCAGTCTAACCTCAAGTGTACTAGAAAAAACAGCAGTTTGAAACCTGTAATTACTATTTAAACAGAAAAGATTAGGTCAAAATAATCCTACATAAAACGCAGGAATTTAAAGGGAGTGTACTTCATTTTCTATATGAAGGCAGGCCCTTACAGCAACAAGTCCGATTTTTATCTTTTAAAAGAAAAAAAACAAGTTGTACCTGTCGGACATGGATTCTGTGGCGTCTTGGTTGCTCTGATCCTCTCCCATTTAGTTTAGCAGGTTTGAGAGCAAAAAATGAAGTTTTATAGCTGAACAATTCTGCTTTTGTGAGAAATCCGTTACTGAGGAAAGTAAGAGATGATGTTATTCAGAGCCTCACAAAAGCATTCATGTACCTTGAACTTTGTTGTCCTATTACAGCCTCGAACATCAGTGTAGTCTTCTATCAGCTTTTATAGATAGGCCAAAATAGAGTAGTGTATCACTGTGAATTGGAGTGAAAATGAGAAATGATTTTCAAGATACTTGGATTTATAAATAGCAGTTGTTCTGTATCTGACCTCAGAGGGTCATTGGAGAACATTACAGGTGAACCAGCATCATGAAGACCAGAGAGAAAGTTATCGATACTACAGATGTTTAAACCCATGAGCTGAAGCTGAAACACAAAACCATCAAACATCTGGTTTCTTTTGATAACTTGGTGTGCTTTTTGTGTGGGTTTTAGGATTTCTATGACGAACATGGAGTGTTCTCAGAGAGCTTCTGGCCTCAGAGTGAGCCTCCTCAAGCGATGGCGTTCAACCCCAGAGGAAGGGTCAACAAGCCGTTGACTCCACCTCCGTCCTCGCAGTCCATCAACAACCAGGTCAGTGCCTTGGGTCACACGCTAATCCGTCTGCTCCGCAGAGACAGATGTGGCTACAGAAGTTGGACCAAAGAAATTTGGAAAGTGTTAAAATATGTTTGACGATGGTTGTTGGAGCTTGTTTAAAAGAGCAGAACTTGTGGAAGCATGCGTCACAAAAATATGGAGACCCGTGAGCACCATGGATCTGTAGCTGTCCTTTTTATTGTCTCCAGTTGGAAGATTTGATTGACGTCAGTCCGTGAACAAGTCTTTTCATTTCTTCTGGATACTGCAGATGTTTGATTCTAGGGAATAAAGCACGTAGTTTGTGATGAGTTCTGCCTGTATTGCACCCTGCAGGAGAACCGTGTGCTTGAGAACATGCAAGGTTGACCTTCCCTGAGACGATCTATTCCTTCTTCATAGCTTCTTTTCCAGTACCCAGTGAGCCACTCCCAGCCTCCCCCATTCTATGTGGGAGGACCCATGGGAGGGATTGACAACATGGCGGCAACAGAGCCCTCTCAGCAGGCTCCACCCCCAGCACCAATGACCCCTGTCCCCACTTCTTCAGCGTCCTCCTGTTCAGCAGGGCCCTCTCCTTCCTCGCAGGGATCAGAGACCTCGTTTGACTGCACGCACTGTGGCAAATCTTTACGTTCCAGGAAGAACTACAGCAAGCACATGTTTATCCACTCGGGTGAGCTTTTTTAATTGGTAACTATGTTTTTCTTTATTTGGTACTTAACATTTCCATGCAGCAACTTGGTGAATGACTTCAGATCAGATCAGACCAGTATGGCCCTGACTCTACGTACAGGGCTCTGCAAACATTGAACCTTTTCCCACTTTGTCACATAACACCTCAAACTTTAATATAGTTATTGGTAACAACGTAGTACAGAAACAATGAGAATTAATGCAAGGTTTTCAAGATTTTTCTGAATAAAGATCGGAAGGCGTGGCGATAATTTTTTGTTTAGCCCTCAGAGTGAGTACTTTTACCATCTTTCACTGCAATTACAGCTGCAAGTCAGTTGGGGTTTGTCTTTGCCAGCTTTGTCTATATAGTCACAGAAATTTGTGCCCAGTTCTCGTTTTTCAAAATAGCCAAGTCGTCTGTGTCTCATATTGGATGGAAAGCATCTGTGATATATATATATATATATATATATATATATATATATATAAAATGAGGTGTGGGATGTTTACATCTAGTCAAAAAAGTCCTACGTTGGTCTCATCTGACCACAGTATCTTTTTTTTTTAAAATGGCTTTTGGCAAACAGGAATTCTTCTGGCTGTTAAAGGCCAGATTTTTTTTAAGTAAATAAATAACAGTTGATAGTTTCTCCTGTTAGAGCTGTGGATTGCTGTAGCTCTACCAGAGTTATTATGGGCTTCTTGCCTGCTTCTCTGATTAATGTATCTGATTAATGTATATTCCTGGTTTATAACTGAACTCGGCTTTAAAGTTCTCCACAACGTGTTCCCTGACCCGTCTGCTGGGTTCCTTGGTCTTGGTGATGCTGTTTGTTCACTGATGTTCTAGCAAACCTCTGAGGTCAGAATTTATTTATGCTGAGATTCATTTACATGTATGAGGGCTCTATTAATATATTAGGTGATTTCTGACAACAATTACTTTCACTTGATTTTCTGTTGGGGCATCAGAGTAAGGGGCGCTAAGTGCAACTGCATGCCACACATTTGAAATTGGTTTTTATTTCTCTTGTTATTATGAAAAAAAAAAAAAAAAAATGGTTACATCCCTAGCCCTGTTTCCACTGACTCTACTCGATTTGGCACTCGGTTTTACTCTGCACAGTTTGTGTTTTGACCAGCCTAGAAATTTCTGGAAGAGTAATGCCTCCTGGAGTGGCTTTAGCCCCCCGTCCCCCACCTCTTGTTTGGAACATTGACACTTTAAAGAAATCTGCAAGAAACAGTAAACAATAAAACATAAATAAATAAAACCATAAATTAAAGAAAAAAACTAAAAATAATGTTTGTATAAACATTATAACATATTTTTTAAGGTTAAAATAATCTACCAGGAAAAATATTTGGATCACACGTCACATTTTTGAATCAAACACTCTTCAGAGACAAGATTTAATAGCTTTCAGTATAAAATGAGAGAAAACCTCGGTAAATCAGTGGATCTGATACAGCGCGTTCATCTGCATATAGAAAGCTGAAGTGTCTTATTTCTTTTCTTTTGGGTCCTTCAGGCATTGTTCATGGTTTGTAAATAGTAAAATTTTATTTTGGTTTGACCCACTCTCTTCATAGTGGTCCTTAATATTAATGTCATTGCTCTTCAGTTTTTCTGAACATCCTCAGAGAAAAGAAATTCTCATTCCTCCTCACCCCTTAGCCAATCACTAAAAAGCAGTGTGTTCACCCAAAACTCTGCTCGGGTCAGCTCGGTTTGACCCTGCTACTGAACAGGGCCAGAGGAACCCGAGCTAAGCCAGAGAAAAAAACTGTTGCTGAAACACTCGCAGAGCGGAGTAGAGCGCGGCCAAACCGAGGCGGTGGAAACGGGGCTCATGCCTTCCTTTCCTTCCACTTAAAAGTTCTACATTACCTTGTTAGTATTTTTTGTGATATACCGACGTTTGTGGCTGTAATATGACAAAATGAAAGGCCTAAGGGGAAAGGTTCAAGGAATGAGAACCTGAAGTAGAAATGATTGTGTTTGAGCTTGCATCTGCCTGTCTTTGTAGGTCAAAAACCTCATCAGTGCTCCATCTGCTGGCGCTCCTTCTCCCTTCGGGACTACCTCCTCAAACACATGGTGGTGCATACTGGCGTCAGGGCCTTCCAGTGCACCATGTGCGGCAAACGCTTCACGCAGAAAAGCTCCCTCAACGTGCACATGCGTACCCACCGTGCCGAGCGCACCTTCCAGTGCAATGTTTGCCACCGGGCATTCACCCACCGCACCTTGCTGGAGCGTCATGCCTTGCAGCATGCCCACCACACCCCCCAGAACCTAGGCCCAGGTCAGGGGCGGGGAGCCGACATGACCTCACCTACCAAGCACAGTCCTCCAGGTATGGGAGGAACCTCAGGTATGGCTGGCACAGCCGCTATGGTTGGCAGCATGCCTAGCATGCCCAGCCATGGAGCTTCCTCCACTTAAATACAGGAGGAATAGAGAAAGGGAAATTCAGGGGAGAGGAGGAGGAGGTTAGTTAGCTCATTCCTCAAACCAACGCTTAACACTTGTAACTGTTTTTTTCTCTTTGTTTTCTTTTCTTTATTTGGTGGTAAGAGCGCTTACAGGCTTACATGTCTTTTTGTATCAGCTTAACTCCACCTTCAGTCAGGGTTTCAGGGTTTGGGAGAGGAAGATGTTCAGTTCCCAGAAAGCTACATTACTAGTTGTAGCCTAACTTTTATTTTCCTGTGTTGTGACGTGTTGCTAAGAGCAAGCTGGTAAAACCAACACGTGTATGGACAGTGCTTCATAAAGCATTGGAATAAAAACATTAGAATAGTGCAGAAACCCTGTTTTCATAAAGTCCAGAGAGATTATAAATTCCATTCACCTTCAATAAATTTTATTTAGGGTCAGCTTTCTTTGATCTGTTAAAATCCATGTTTAACACCTCAAAACAAGTAGATGGGCAAAGCTGTAGTTAGAACACTGAGATATCAAATTTAGGATTTGGTGTCTGTGGGGTTTTTGTTATGTAGGTGGCGGAGTTATCTGAAATAAATATAACGGGCACAAACGGCACCAGTGGTTGCTAACTGACATGGACTGACTGTGTAGACAGAGTGATTGCATAGCATAGCATGAGATCAAATAACGCCGTTATCATCATTACAATTACTGTGGTATTTGAGTATCATTTAGGTAAATTCTATAGCTGTGGTGCGTATGTTTGATATAATATATGGCATGTCTGATTGGCAGTACCGTACTTATACCAGAGAATTGTTCAACTTGCCCAATCAATCGGCAGCAGCCTGGCTTAGCTGGAGAGGACGTGATGCTACAGTATCAACTGTAAAGAAGGGCTATGGTGGAGTGTTTATTTAAATCGGCATATAGTTAGCCGACATAACAAAGAAGGCAGATATGCAACGGCAAGACCCTGGAGCCACAGATTTGTCTAAGCGAAGAATGTTGGGAATATTCTGTCATGTCGAATCAAAAACACATGAAACCTTCCAAATATTGTGACATCTTGCTCCTAATCCACTCCAGGGAATATTACAGGTAATTAAAGTAGAAATAGGTCAACTGAATACGACCCTCCTTTAAACTCCTTTCCAGTGCTAGTGTTTTGACCGATGTTTTGCTCCGGAAACTGTCGGTAACCGCGCCAGATCAGTTTTCTGCTTTGCTAATCGGTGCTCACATTTCATGTCATGCCATTGCTGTTTGGTACCTTCCTACTTTCCTCAAGGAAAGTATCCTCTGGTTCTTACTAATCGATGCAGGGTTGGTACAGAGGGCATCTCAGTTTGTTCCAAAACGATTCCGGTAGGATTGGAAATGACCAAAAGTTTCTTGTGAGATGGCAAAGTGACAAAATAAGCACCACCCACCTGTACCACTATTGCTCTACCCATAAAATGTGTATATATATATATATATATATATATATATATATATATATATATATATATATATATATATATATATATATATATATATATATATATATATATATATATATATATATATATATATATATGATCAAAAAGTGACTCCTGAACTAACCAAGTTGAAGGTGAATGGAACCTGGGATTATTCAGGAACAAACCAGGGTGACACATGGTGCTTTTTAGAAATATATTGATGCAGAATGAAAAAGTGAGACTACAGTAAATCGTGATGTGGGTGGGTTGGGGGAAGGGGTGGGGGTTACACTGTAATACACAGCACAGCAGAGTGAATGAAATTCACTATGATCTGTCAGAATGATTTGTAAGATTTTCCACAGGCGCCAGCGGTCGGCCCCGGCATCATATACCTCGAACCAAGACCGAGCCTCTGAAAGCTCAGAGGGACACTAGTTTCTCTTTTAAGTTGTTAGGGGAAACATTTCAGCATGTTTTACACACACACCAACAATTACCTCAGTGGTCCAAAGAAAGGCATTATGCTTTGCATCTTTAAGCTACATCAAACGAAGAAACGTGAAAAAACTAAAGCTAAAATAGAGCCATTTGCCTTTTCTTTCTTCTTCTTTCTGAACGCTTTGAACGTTCTTCTATGTAAAGATTCTTGCTTATTATAACACTCAGTTTGCTTGTTGCTAATGTGATTCTTTGGTGTAGAAATAAGGCAGAGCAATTAAAATAAAAAACTTTTTGGAGGGTTTTAAACATGGAAAAATAATTGAAAAATCTGATTAATATCAGGATTTGTGTTGAGTGTTTGGCTGTTTGTCTTCTGAGACTCTGGCTAATAATACATGGGATTGTTGCTTGAAAAAAAATAAAATAAAAGCTTTTCCAACAGCACTATATATATATAAAAAAACTTTTAAATGTTTTAGTAAAATTAAATTTTAAATAAAACTGTACAATCACCCATATACATGTTTTGAGAAAGCGAAACATGTCATAATGCTAGCACCACATTAATATTTATTACAATTTGATCTCTATGCACAATTAAGTTTGCACATTGCTTAGCTCTAGATATCAGTGTCCCCTTGAAGTATTCGGCCTAAGGTTGTTGCTTTTTTTTTTTTTTTTTTTTTTTTAAATGCATTGAAGTTGATCTTTAAAAGACCTGTAGTGTCCCAGCTTTTCGCTCACTCTCCCTTGATGTTTATTAATGAAAACATTTTTTGATATGGAGGTCAACCTTTGTAAGAGCCTTCTAACTGACATTTATGTGGATATCCTCAACAAATGACAGACTTTGTGCTTAAGAACTTTGCAAGCAATGAAATGTCTTTTAAAATATTCCCTTTAATTAAGATTTTTCTGTAAAAGTGAATCCATCAAAGACCAATCTGGATTTTTTTTTTTCTGCTTGGACTTCACTCTAAACATTGATATTTAATGTCCCACTCAGACATGGAAGAATGCTGCTTACTTACTCAGAGTAGAACTGGCAGTATGAATTCAGTGGCTTCTGAACACTGTAAACCTAAGCTGCAGGTTCACTTTGGTTCTCCAGTCTTCTGTATTTGAAAGACAGAATGGAAAAGCAAACAAAAAAAGGTTTGGAGAAGCTGGACTGAAATTCTTTTTATTTGCCGTTCTGTATAAGCTATATATGTACATATATATATATAAATATCTACATTTGAAGCACATTTTAAGCCAAACTTTTGGTGCTTTTTTAGAAACATTTACCTCATTTGCCAGTTGCCAACACCACACTGTGGTCAGGGTTCAGTAAATAAGCAGTGTTAAACTGTTTCACAGGTTTGATCTATCCTCAGCAGTGGCTGTGCTTTTGTTGCATTGTGTCTGTGGGGGGAACCTTGTACAGTAGTGTAATATGTGTGCTTTGAAGCCATGTCAGCGCATTGTAACGTAGTGTATTATGCTTTTTTTTCTGTATTCTGCTTTGTTGAGAGGGATGACAATTGTTTTTCTACATCAATAATTCTTTTGCAGAGGTGAAATGTCAGAAAGTCATTTTATAAAGAAAAAAGGAAAAAAAAAACTGTCATCTTACCGCTACATCTTTATGTATAAAAGGACTAATGGCATGATTTTAACTTTTTCCTAGAACTTAGATGTTGTTCTTGATGAATTCATTGAATTTGAAAATGAGTGATTTCAAAGATTTTTCTCCAAATAAAAAGTTCACTCTGGCTTATTTTGTTTTCGTTTGTTCCTTTTTCAAAATGTCTAATCAAATTGAAATCAACACAGATGGATTTTGATAAGGGCATCCTTTCATCCACCCTTTCAGGATGCAGCACAAGCACTTGAAAAGTGGGGCCCTCTTTATGTTGTGCCAAAAGTCAGAATCAGCTTTATTATTTTAAGTTTGTGCACACAAAATATGTGTGTCTTTAAGCATGATATTGATCTAGCTGCTCTGACTGTTAAGTGTTCATCAGAGAGACAGCCTGGGGGGAAAAAGCCGACCTGAAGGTAAACTCTTCAGCTTTTTTCATTCCAAGGCCCCTTTGAATAACGGAGAGGCTGTGCCCCCTAGAGAGAGGGAGGGGGTGGCAACATCTCTAGACATCAGTACACAAGTTAAAGCTTGGGCGCAAGCAACGGAACACTGGCCCTAAGAATATACCCAAATAGGTTAAAAAGTGGGTTTATGTCAACAATGTGTGTTTTTTTTTTTGGCAAGCATGGATGAGAGTTCTCTGATGCCAATGGTGAAACATCCTGACAATAAATATGTGGAGTTGCTTCTCATGCTTCAATACAACTCTGCTGAAATCACTGCCATGCATTAAAAATTGGGAAAGTTGCTGAAAGATCCTAAAATTCACATTTTGATGCGTCTGCCATGTAATGAAGAAAGGAAGAAAAAAATGGCAAGGATCAGCCATTATCAGAGTTTGGACTTCATTTTTCTTGCATTATATTAGCTAAATATACTTTTAAGCATACAAATAAATTAAAAACGAATGAGAAGAATATTCTATATCAGTCACCAGTTATCTTATTACCCATGTAATCACAAATAACAGTGCTTTTACAACCCTGGGGGGGGGGGCTAACATGTAAAAACGGCACCTCTGACTGATAAAGTGGTGAATGCAGCCAGACTGCTTTGTGATTCCTCTCAGATGTTCAATTTCACTCCATATCAGACTTTAGTCATAGATCGACTTTATTTATAAGCATTCAAACCGCAGTGTTATTCATACTTGTGCCGGTGACACAACTATAAGAACCTTTCAAATAAACAACATAATTGCCCATAATCCAACTTAAATCTTAAAGAAAAGTCTTGACATTTCATCAGGGTTTTCTACCGTCACATTCCCGATGACCACCAGAGCATACAGGACTTAATTATGCACTTTTTAAAATACAAAAGCATAATACAAGGAGTTGTGACCACTGTGGGGAGGATGAAACCATAGAACTTTATATATTGGTATGTATGAAATATAAACATGAAAGAGGATTTAGGCCAGAATTTGAAAATATTAAATTAAGATTTAACATATCAGGCACAGCGTAAATGAACTTATGGAGCAAACATTAATATAGAAATGATTAATATAATTTTATTTTATAGTATGTGTACACACACTTGAGATACCAAACCATAAAGAACCACACTCTAACAGTTTTTTGCTAACCCCCACAAACTAGGGCAGGGGTCTGCAACCTTTCCAATCCAGAGAGTCATTCTTGCCTTCAGCTTGGCTAAATAAACGTGTTTAGAGCCACAAATATTACATGACCTTTTGGGAAAAGGCAGCTTCTAATTTTTGATATCTATTAGCAAAAATATATTGTAATTTTTAAAGGATCACTATTTATATTTTTAGATTTTAAAATTAAGAAAAAACTTTTTTACAGGAAAGAGGATGGATATGTTCTCTTCTATTGACAAGAAAAACAGATCAAAAGAATAGTTGCTGCTTCTTTTTGTAATTCTGCTGTGGAAATTTAAAACCTCCATTTGTTACATCTATTTTTTCTTTAAAACTCTTGGTACTTTATAATCTTTAGCAGAGTTATTAAGAGCCAATGTAGAAGGTCCAAAGAGCCGCAGCTTGCAGACCCGTGAACTAGGGGATGAAGAAGAGAAGTATAAAGAGTATAAAAGAAATATTAGGAACAGAGGGAAATAGAGAGGAAATCAGGACTATCAATTAAGCATTGTTCTATGTACTATGTTTTATCACCTACTATGTTCTATGTATTAGTTTCATATTTTTACAAAATATGAAACTAATACATAGAATATAGTAGGTGAAGGCTATAGTTACACACTCATGTACAGTAGGTAGAGGTATGTACTGCTAATGTTGGTTGCGATCCAAATAAAAAGAAGAATTTTGCTTTTCTAGAATTTGGATCAACTGGATAATATCAAAGTTGGGTGCTTGAATTTCCCAGTTAGGGTCTATATACCCCCACCATTAAGATGCTTCAAATGCCACAGATAGGGGCATATCGCTGCAGCCTGAAAAGAAAGCCAGAGGTGCCCCGAATGTGGTAATCATAAATTCTAAGAATGTGAAGATGATGTTCAGGAAAAGTGCTGTGACTGTGATGGTCAGCGCAGAGAGACGTATGGGGAATGTGAAGTTACTGAAAAGGGTGGTAGAAAATCAACAAGTTAAAACAATCAAAAGGATAAGCTATGCCGAGGCAGTAGAGGGTTGAAAAAAGAAGGAAAGTTTGAGAACTTATAAAAAACAACATTTGAGAGGAGCCAGAGAGAAGGGGATGATACAGAACTAACAATGTAATAATAGTAATATCATCTTTATTGTCATTGAAACATACATTTAAACATACATTACAACGAAATTTGTTCTCTGCTTTTAACCCATCACCCTTGGGGAGCAGTGGGCTGCCATGTGTGGCGCCTGGGGAGCAATCTGGGGTTAAGGGTCTTGCTCAGGGACCCAGAGTGCAGGCGCTGGGGATCGAACTGGATACTTGCATCCTTCTCTGAGTGCAAGCACACTGCTCTAACCACTAGGCCAACACTCCACACTGGGCAACAATGGGCAAGCTGATTTTGTTTATTGTGTATGTGATCAATTGGTATGATAAAGTCAAAATAGGAGGAGAAGAGAAATTCTTAGGAATGAAAGATCTTTCATGGAAACATTTAACTAAAACATTTGAAGCAGATGGAAAGCCGGGTGAACTAAGTGAGAGAACAAACTGATTTATTTTACAATGGATACAAGAAGTCTTATAGCAAAGGAACGGGACTTTAAAGGATTTATCAAAAATCTTGAAGAGAAACCAGAGTAGAGGGAATTGGAGGGGGATCTATAACATTTATTAAACAAGGAAGGCAATACATATTATTACAGACATATATTGACTTAGAATATATAGTAGTTGAAGTTTGGACTGAAGATTAAAACATTTTTAATTTTCCAAACAGGCCTGCAGCGGCTGTTTGCAGTCTGTTATAATGTAGAGCAAACAGTGGCTCCATCTGGGTCCTAACCCACCCTCCAAGCCCCATTTTAGGGTTCCACTGCCTTCCTAAAATGTTTTTTGCATGGGGGGGGGTTCTAAAACCTCTCGTTCTTCCTGGTCTCCGTCCCGCCTCAGAATGTCGATCTGAACGCACGGCCTCAGAGGAATTTCTTCACTTGGCACGGCTCTGTGAGGCTTTCATCCTGAAACAGCAATCAGGTGCACCTTTTAACAAGTTCTTTTAACGCATTTAACTCTGTGCTTTTACCTCTGATTTACACATTTAATAAACTCCTTTCTGTGTATGTTCTTCACAGTTTCTTTGCTTTTTCTCTGTTGTTGCCATTTGACCATGAAAAAAATTATCAGCTGTCTTGTTTAAATACACATTGCAACTCATGAGGTGCTTCACATTGACCATTTATGGTTGAATGTGGGCATGCAGTGGACAAAACATGAGGCGGAACCTGGTACACAGACGTTCAGGTGCAGCTGTGATATATAAAGGAAAATTGTATGCTGGTGTGCGTGCACAGGATTTATAAACCTGAATTTTTGTATCTATTATTTGGCGTACATACACTGTTAGTATGGATTCTGTACATACTGTAGGTGTGAGTGTGTGCATGACTGGATTCTGTACAGTGTTTTATAAATGAGACCCCCGGTGATTCTGACTGCATGTGTGAACAAACTGATCCATATTCTGTCTGTATGCAGTCTCGGATCAGACCAATGCCAGTGGCAAAGGCCAAACACAGACCATTGCTCCCTGAAGGGTGGCTGAAATTGATCATAGGTTTTTGTTTGTGGTTTGAATGCCGTTTTTTTTTTGTCACTCTTTGATGACATAGAAGAGTCATAGATAACTTGCAAAGACTTTGCCTTGTACCTCATAATTGACAACAAAAACACACAAAAATGTGTTGTGAAAAGAGCATGAAATTTGTTTTGGTCATATTTAATACTAGTGTATCGGTGAGGTTAATTTATCACAGTATGTTCAGTGTTGTGCAATTATACACTGTTTAAAGTTATTTAATATTTAATAAATAACTCTCTGTCTGTTAAGTATTGTCTGGTGATAATCAGCTTTTAAGCTGATATCAGGACAATGGTTGAAAGGGATGAATTCGAGCACTAGCGATCTTTTAACAGCAAACTCTGCACACACATAGCATAAAGGAGTGACAACTTCTTTTCAAGTTCAAGAATTTAATAACAGAAATAAAATGAACATCCAGAGAACATCACTATATAATACTGTTTATCTGAATTAACACTATATTTCAATCATTAAATCCTCTCTACTAGGCTAGTGAAACTTAACTAAACTACTAAGCAAAATGAAGATAAAAAGAAAGCTAAGCTAAGGAACTATTTACATGCAAAAACAAAACAAACGACAAAACAAAAGTGGTTGATCATAATCAGAATAATTCAGTGAATCCTGGTTCACTGCAGATCTAACTTAAAGTACATGGAATGGAGTTAAATTAGCTTAACTAAATTAGAAAAACATTTGGCATGTGTTCAAACCATTCACAATGCAAATCCCGAGTTAAACTAAACATTATTTGAGGAAATAACATTTCAGAGAATGATTTGCTCAGTAAGATCATTATTTTAGGGCGCTCAATTTTATCAATGCGCTTCTACCTCCGGGGGCTAGGGGTCGCTGCAGCGAACGGTCGCTGAAAATCGGTTACTCCTAAAGTTAACCAAAACGCCTTTAAGTCGACAATAACATTCCATATTAATGCAGGAATAAGGCTCATAGCACTATCGAAACGATGGTGGAGCGAAACAAACAAACCTTAAGCTTGGAACGGGCTTTTGTAGAATAACCGGAAATTGGAAGTTACCAGAAGCTGTCATGATTTGTCTTCGTGAACCCGGACAGAGCACGCACACACACAGCTTGTTTCTTTGAAGTTTTATTGAAAGTAATGAGTTGTGGATGATGATGACCAGAGTTAGTTACCGGACTGGAGATGATGGGTGCAGGAGCATGCTGACTGGAGGAGACTGGAGAACACAGAGCAGGATCTTGTGACAAATACTTGGAGGTGCTAGGACAGCTTTTGAACCACAGGTACAGTGAGAGAGTTCTTTGAGATGCAGGGCTGTTGTCGAACCAGAGGTGCAGTGTGAGAGGGTTCTTGGAGATGCAGGGCTGTTGGAGCACAGAGGTAGCAGGAGAACCAGCAGCAAAGCGGAGAGCTTACTTGGAGCACAGGGGCAGCAGGAGATCCAGCAGCCAAACAGAGAGCCCACTTGGAGTACAGGGGTAGCAGGATTCAATTCAATTCAATTCAATTTTATTTATATAGCGCCAATTCATGAAACATGTCATCTCAAGGCACTTTACAAGTTAAGTTCAATCATATTATACAGATTGGGTCAGATTATACAGATTGGTCAAAAATTTTCCTATATAAGGAAACCAGTTGATTGCATCAAAGTCCCGACAAGCAGCATTCACTCCTGGAGAAGCGTAGAGCCACAGGGAGAGTTGTCTGCATTGTCCATGGCTTTGCAGCAATCCCTCATACTGAGCAAGCATGAAGCGACAGTGGAAAGAAAAAACACCCGTTAGTGGGAAGGAAAAACCTCTAGCAGAACCGGGCTCAGTATGAACGGTCATCTGCCTCGACCGACTGGGGGTTAAAGAAGACAGAGCAGAGACACAACAAGACAGACAAAAAGCACAGAAGCACACATTGATCTAGTAATCTGTTCTACATTAGATGGTAATAGTCGGTGATCTGTCCTCCATGGATGATTTCACAGTCAACAGAACGTCAGACCAGGTGTACCTACTATGAAGAAAAAAGAGAGAGAACAAAAAGTTAAAAGCTGAAATGACAACAGTCATTTCAATGTAATGCAATGCAAATCTGGAGAACAGTAGAAATCAGTAGAGTGAGAAAAATAGGCCCTGATGTCCTCCAGTAGCCTAAGCCTATAGCAGCATAACTATAGAGGTAGCTCAGGGTAACATGAGCCACTCTAACTATAAGCTTTGTCAAAAAGGAAAGTTTTAAGATTAGTCTTAAAAGTAGACAGGGTGTCTGCCTCACGGACCAAAACTGGGAGTTGGTTCCACAGGAGAGGAGCCTGATAGCTAAAGGATCTGCCTCCCATTCTACTTTTAGAGACTCTAGGAACCACCAGCAGACCTGCAGTCTGAGAGCGAAGAGCTCTGTTAGGAACATACGGGGTAATCAGAGCTCTGATATATGATGGAGCTTGATTATTAAGGGCTTTATACGTTAGAAGAAGAATTTTAAATTCTATTCTTGATTTAACAGGAAGCCAATGAAGGGAAGCTAAAATTGGAGAAATATGATCCCTCTTGTTGATTTTCATCAGAACTCTCGCTGCAGCATTTTGGATCAGCTGAAGACTTTGAACTGCATTTTGTGGACTTCCTGATAGTAAAGAATTACAATAGTCCAGCCTTGAAGTAACAAATGCATGGACTAGTTTTTCAGCATCACCCCTGGACAGAATGTTTCTAATTTTGGCGATATTCCGGAGGTGAAAAAAGGAAACTCTGGAAACCTGTTTAATATGGGATTTAAATGACATGTCTTGGTCGAAAATAACACCAAGATTTTTTACTTTACTACCAGAGACCAAGTTAATGCCATCCAGATTCAGTGAATGATTAAGAAGTTTATTTTTTGAGGACTCTGGTCCAAAGATTATAACTTCTGTCTTGTCAGAATTTAAGTGCAGGAAATTTAAAGTCATCCAGCTTTTGATGTCATCAAGACATGACTGCAGTCGAAGTAATTGATTGGATTCATCAGGATTTATGGATAAATATAGCTGAGTGTCATCAGCATAACAGTGGAAATTAATCCCATGCTGTCTGATAATTTTGCCAATCGGAAGCATATATATAGTAAAGAGAATTGGTCCAAGGACTGAACCCTGTGGTACTCCACAAGTGACCCTAGAGCTTGAAGAAGATTTATTATTAACATGAACAAACTGGAATCTGTCCGACAGATAAGATTTAAACCAGCCTAATGCTTTCCCCTTAATCCCTACAGTATGCTCAAGTCTTTGTAGGAGAATATTGTGATCAACTGTATCAAATGCAGCACTGAGATCTAACAGGACAAGTACAGACACAAGTCCATTATCTGAGGCCATGAGAATATCATTAGTGACCTTCACCAGAGCCGTTTCAGTGCTATGATGAGCTCTGAAGCCTGACTGAAACTCCTCAAGTAGGTCATTACTTTGTAAATGTTCACAAAGTTGATTAGCAACTACTTTCTCGAGAATTTTAGATAAGAAAAGAAGATTAGATATAGGTCTGTAATTTACTAACTCATCTTGATCAAGAGATGGTTTCTTAAGTAAAGGTTTAATAACAGCTACTTTAAAAGCCTGTGGTACATATCCATTTACTAAGGATAGATTAATCATGTCTAAAATAGGACCACTGATCAAAGGGAATATCTCCTTAAACAACTTGGTTGGGATTGGGTCTAACATACAGGTAGAAGGTTTAGATGAAGCTAATATTTTAGATAGCTCAGAAAGCTCTACTGCTTCTAGACAGTTCAGACACAGCGCAGTTTCTAAAGATTCCTCCAACGCTGCCTCACTTACTGAGAACGAGGTAATCATGGTTAGGAGGATGCCAATTATTTTATTTTTAATGGAATCAATTTTATTTATGAAGAATCCCATAAAATCATTACTGCTAAGAGCTAAGGGAATGGATGGATCAACGGAGCTATGACTCTGTGTAAGTTTGGCAACTGTACTAAAGAGAAATCTAGGATTATTTTTATTCTCTTCAATTAATGATGAAAAACATGCTGCTCTAACTCTGCGAATGGTCTTGTTATACAACAATAGACTGTCCTTCCAGATTAGGTAGGATTCCTCTTGGTGTGTAGAGCGCCATTTTCTCTCCAATTTCCTAACATTGTGCTTCAAGGAACGCAGCTCTGAATTAAACCAGGGAGCCAGCTTCCTGTGAATAATCACCTTCTTTTTCAAGGGAGCTACATTATCTAATGCAGAACGCAATGACGAAGTCACATTGTTAGCAAAGGTATCGATTTGTGAATGGGAAGAAACAGCACTGCTGCCATCTACAGGGCATTTCTGTAATAGCAGGAGATCCAGTAACGAAGCCGTGAGCTTACTTGGATGACAGACGTAGAGTGAATGGAGACTGATATGAACAGGACTTGACAGGAGTGGTGTTGGTAGGGACTGAAGACGAGCCGGCGGGGAAGAGAAGACTGAGAGAGGTTTATGTAGAGAGGGTGGCAGGTGGAGTGAGTACTGATTGATTAGTGCCTAACAGGTGTGACTGATTGCTGAGGCACTGGAGGCTGAGCTGTGTGAGAGGAGGAGGTGCTGAAAAAGCAACAGGGGAAGACAGCCAGGCCAAAGCTGAACCATGACATTGACCCCCCCCCCCCCCGTCTCCGGACGGCCTAAAACAAACTCAAACGACCCGGCGGAGGGAGGCTCAGGAGGGAGGGGTGGAGTCAAAACAAAATAAAACTAACCAGGGTGAATAAACGGAGATAGAGAACACTGGGGATCCCGGGAGATTAAAGAACGCCGGGGAACGCTGGAGAACTAGAGAGCGTTAGAGAACGCTGGGAAAACTAGAAAACTTTTGAGAACGCTGGGAAACTAGAAGCGTCTGAAAACGCTGGGAAACTAAGGAGCGTCTGAAAATGCTGGGAAACTAAGGGGCGTCTGAAAACGCTGGGAAACTAAGGAGCGTCTGTAAACGCTGGGGAACTAGGGAGCGCCTGGAAACGCTGGGGAACTAGAAAGCGTCTGAAAATGCTGGGAGATAAAGAGCGTCTGAAAACGCTGGGGAACTAGAGAGCGTCAGGAAATGCTGGGGAACTAGAAAGCGTCAGGAAACGCTGGGGAACTAGAGAGCGTCAGGAAACGCTGGGAACTTGAGAACGCAGGAACTTGAGAACGCAGGAACCTTGATAGCGCAGGATCCTTGAAAGCCAGGACAACTTGACAGCATGTGAGAACACTGGAGAACTCGACATTGTGTGAGAACGCTGGAGCACTTGACAGCGTGTGAGAATGCTGGGAACTTGAGAACGCAGGAACTTGAGAACACAGAACACTTGAGAATGCAGGAACCTTGATAGCGCAGGATCCTTGAAAGCGCAGGACAACTTGACAGCGTTGGAGAACGCTGGGGAACTTGAGAACGCAGGAACTTGAGAACACAGAACACTCGAGAACACAGGAAATAGGATAGCGCAGGATCCTTGGGTATGCAGGACAACTTGACAGCGTGTGAGACCGTTGGAGAACTTGAGAGCGTTGGAGAACGTTGGGGAACTTGAGAGTGCTAAACCTTTTGAGAGCGCCGGAACCCTTTGGGAGCGCAGGGACCTTTGAGAGCGCAGGAACCTTGTGAGCGCTGGGACCATGTGAGTGCTGGGACCTTGTGAGCGCTGGGAGAGCGCAAAAACCCTTGAGAGCGCAGGAAACCTTTGAGAGCGCAGGAACCCTTTGAGAGCGCAGGAACCCTTTAAGAGCGCAGGAACCTTTAAGAGCGCAGGATTCTTTGTGAGCGCAGGACCCTTTGTGAGCGCGGGAACCTTTGTGAGCGCTGGGCAGCGCCGTCTTGAAAACGCTGGGCAGCGATGACTTAAAAGCCCTGAGCAGCGACGACTTTAAAGCGCTGGGCAGCGACTGGGGTGGGCATCGTGGAGGGCGACCCCAGCGAGACGAAGCTAGGTGCGGGTGTCGCGGCTGCCGACCCCGGCGGAGCAGAACCAGAGGCGGGCATCGCGGAGGGCGACCCCGGCGAGACGAACCAGAAGCAGGCGTCGCGGAGGGCGACCCCGGCGAAACGAACCACAGGCGGGCATCGCAGATGGCGACCCCGGCGGAGCAGAGCCAGAGGCAGGTGTCGCGGAAGGCGACCCCGGCAAGACGAATCAGAAGCGGGTGTCGTGGAGGGCGACCCCGGCGAGACGAACCAGAAGCGGGCATCGCAGATGGCGACCGCGGCGAAGCAGAGCCAGAGGCGGGCGTCGTGGAGGGCGACCCCGGCGAGACGGACCAGAAGTGGGCGTCGCAGAGGGCAACCCCGGCAGAGCAGAACCAGAAGTGAGCGTCGCAGAGGGCGACCCCGGCGGAGCAGAGTCAGTGACGAAGCGGAACCCACGGTGGCCTCGGGCTGAGGCGGAGCGAAACTTTCGGCGGAGCTTGGCTCTTCGGCGGCCGGCGGAGCTTGGCTTTTCAGCGGCCGGCGGAGCTTGGCTTTTCGGCGGCCGGTGGAGCTTGGTTCTTTCGGCGGCCGGCGGGAATGAGCTTAATCCAGCCGGCTCCTGCACCAAAAACTCTGCGTGTGCTCGGGTTCACGTTTGGCCGGTTCGTACTGTCATGATTTGTCTTCGTGAACCCGGACAGAGCACGCACACACAGAGCTTGTTTCTTTGAAGTTTATTGAAAGTTGGAGTACAGGGGTAGCAGGAGATCCAGTAACGAAGCCGTGAGCTTACTTGGATGACAGACATAGAGTGAATGGAGACTGATGAGAACAGGACTTGACAGGAGTGGTGTTGGTAGAGACTGAAGATGAGCCAGCGGGGAAGAGAAGACTGAGAGAGGTTTATGTAGAGAGGGTGGCAGGTGGAGTGAGTACTCACTGATTAGTGCCTAACAGGTGTGACTGATTGCTGAGGGAGTGGAAGCTGAGCTGTGTGAGAGGAGGAGGTACTGAAAAAGCAACAGGGGAAGACAGCCAGGCCAAAACTGAACCATGACAGAAGCTAAATAGCATTTTGGCTAGCGGATTTTCGGCGCTAACTTTAAAAGCTTCGGCTTTTATTTTAGTCATAATGAGTGGGTCGGATAACATAAACATTAATGACCCATCAATGTATGAAACCCTTGTGGAGATAACGTTTGTTATAACCATAAAAACACACTTGAATCACATGGGCAATGATAGGGTACCGAATGCTAACATGAGCTAATTCCGTTGGCTCTTTGTTTTAAAAACAGCATATGAACGCATTACACAAACATTTTCAAATGACCGTGTAACCCTTCCCTGCCTAAATCCTCCCCGACCTGTCAGCGCCTCGTGTGAGTTCGGTCCACTTTGGTCATCCAAGAAAGGGAGCACTAAAAAGGGAAAACGTAATTTCTTCAGCAGCGGCTAGTGGCTTAGCGGCAGTAGACATGTGGCCATGAGTTGACACGTGGTCGGGATCGGCAGCTCCGAGGCCCTGCAGCGTCTCTGACTCGGTTGCAGTCAAGTCCCCGGCATGCAGCAGGCGATTTCAGCTGATTTTCCCCTCAGCATGGGAAAGTGGGTCCTTTGCCAGCTTTTCACCTCCATCTGGAGTCCGCTTTCCTGTAAAGGCTGAGAAGAAATAAACAAAGCTGTTTTTGGCATGGAGGGATCCTTTCCTCTGGCGTTTTACGCTGAAGTTATGACAGCAGACTGAATTCTGATTTGCCCGGCCATGTTCCCTGGGCGAAGAGAGATTTCTCCCCTGTGCTGGCTTCTGTCTTTTGGCCTCATGAGGCCCCATGAAAGAAGGCCAGCCTCTGTCCTCCTCTTGCCTCAGGCAGGAAGAAGGTGAAGACTGGGTGGCAGCCCCCTCTCCTCGAGGGCTCCAGGAAAAAGTGGTTTGAGAGTCTGGTCAGAATTGCTCTGACCTTTTGTCTGTGGGGGAGTGGTTTGGGTTTACAGCAGGCACCCTGCTATGAAGGCGGATCCTTGGTGGCTGTGGATGTGAAACACTTCTGGTCCTTTTTTTTACTCTTTCCCCATGTCACACATTGTTCAAAATGAACACAATTTAGCCATGGTGTGAGGGCATAACATCAGTTTATGGATAATGAACTATCAAGTATCATTGGTCTTTTTAGTTGTACTGGAAAATTAACAATCAACGAATCAAACCTGACAAATAAACGTTGTTTCCCTTTTATCTCACCTGAGTCACCCAGGTGACAGAGGAAAGTCCATCCATCAATTTGTGACCTTGAACTTGACCATAAAGCAAAGGGGTTGAAAAAAGGGTTCTGGAATGGCCTAGTCAAAGTCTGGACTTAAATCTGATTGTAATGTTGTGGTGTGTTGCTAAACAGTCTTATTATAATCTTCCTCTTTTGACTTTCCCCTTTCAGGGGTCACTACAGCAAGCAATTTTTCTTCTAGTCATCTGACCCTATCTTCTTCTCTCACACCAGCTAGCTTCATGTCTTCTTTAACTCTATCCATTAATCTCCTCTTTGGTCTTCCTCTAGGCCTCCTGCCTGTAAGTTCCAGCTTAAGGATCCTTCTTTCGATGTCCTCACTATCCCTCGTCTGCACATGTCCAAACCATCTATATCTGACCTCTCTGGCTTTATCTCCAGTACATCTAACATTAAATGATCCTCTGATGTACTCATCTTTGATCCTATCCACCCTTGTCACTCTCAATAGCTTCATCTCTACTACCTCCGGTTTTGACTTCTGTTACTGAGCACCACTGTCTCTAAACCATACAACATTGCTGGTCTCCCTACCATCTTGTACACCTTTTCTTTCATTCTCACTGAAACTCGTTTATTACACAACACACCTGACACTTTTCTTCACCTGTTCCAACCTACTTGGACACATTTCTTCACCTGTTTTTCAAACTCGCTGTTGCTCTGAACTGCTGACCCTAAGTACCTCCCTTATCTCTGCTCCCTGTAACCTTACATCCCTCTCATTCAAGCACATTTGTTCTGTCTTGCTACAGCTAACCTTCATTCCTCTCTTTTCCAGGCCAAACCTCCATCTCTCTAGATTTTCCTCCACCTGTTCTTACCGCAGATCACAATGTCATCTGCAAACATCATAGTCCATGGAGATTCGCATGCAACCTCATTTAGCAATCTATCCATCCCCGCAGCAAACAAGAAGGGGCTCCACCTTGAACTCCTCTGTTACACCTACAGCACACCTCACCACTGTCTTACAGCTCTCCTACATGTCCTGCACCACTCTAACATACCACTCTGCTAATCCAGACTTCATCATACAGCTCTCTAGACACCCTGTCATATGCTTTCTCTAGATCTGCAAAACACAATGCAGCTCCTTCTGACCCTCTCTGTCCTTCTCAGTCAGCATCCTCAAAGCAAAGACTGCATCTGTAGAACTTTTTATTAGCCTGAAACCATACTGCTGCTCACAGATGCTCACTTCTGACCTCAGTCTAGCTTTCTCTACTCTTTCCCACAACTTCATTGTATATCTCATCAATTTTATTCCTTTGTGGTTTCCACCACTCTTCACATCTCCCTTGTTTTGGAAAATTTGTATCAGCACACTTCTCTATTTCTCAAGCTTCTTCTCGCTCTCTAGATCTCATCGAACAGCCTAGTCAAAAACTCTGCTGCTGTCTCTCCTAGACACTTCCATACCTTCAAAGGTATATCATCAGGACCAACAGCCTTTCCACTCTTATTCCTTTTAAAAACCTTCTTTACTTTATCCTTATTAATTGTTGGATCAGGAAGCACATGTCAATACATTTCCATCTTGATCCTTAATTACCCAAACCTGCTGAACAGTCTTCCATTCTATGTCTCGCCAACCTGTATAAATCTTTCACTCCATCCTTTCTGTACAACCTGTCATAAAAGTCACTGTATGCCCTCTGTTTCAGCAGTACCTGGAGCGCAAAGTGGAATCTGGCATGTCAGTTTTACCTCTACCTTCACTTTGCGCTGTCTCTCCCTGTACTCCTGATGATTTTTTTCTGTCCTCACACTGCCCCTCTTCTTCTTAGCTGATCTCTTTTTCCGAACACACACCTATGCTTCCTCATTCCAGCACCAAGTCTCCTTGTCGACTTTCCTTCCAGAAGACATACCAAGTACTGTCCTACCTGTCTTCCTGATGGCGTTAGCTCTAATTGTCCAGTCATAGGCAGGCAGCACCTGGCCATGCAAAACCTGTCTAAACTCCTCCCTGCAAACCACACAGTTTTCTTCCTTTTGCTTCACCACTTTGTCCTCTGTTATGTCTTTGTCCTCTTCATCTTCCTCACCATCAGTCTACATACCATGTTCTGCTGGGAGAATGTATTTATTTTTCACTACAGCCATTTCAATCCTCTTTGCAAAGCCTCCCACCATCTGTCTTTCCGCACTCCTATTCTGGATACCAACCCTCCCCATCACTTTCTCGACACCTCTTTACTCAGCTCCAATGAAATCCATTTAAATGCGCACAAATCACCACTTTCTCACCTCTGGATATTTTCTGCATATTTCATCTGACTCCAGAATTTCTGCTTCTCCTCTAACTCACACCCCAACTGTGGAGCATAACCAATAAGAACATTGAACATCACACATTCAGTTTCTAGCTTCAGACTCCCTGTCCGAGACTCTTTTCTCCTCCAGATCGTTCCTGACAAATTCCTCCTTCCTACACCTGTCCAGGGTGAACCCCGCCTCTCGCCCATTGAGAGCTGGAGATAGACACCAGCACCCCTCGCGACCCCAACAGGGATAAAGTGTGTAGGAAAAATGGATGGATGGAGGATAACTCTTACACCATTTCCCTTTCCAGCTGCACCATGGTACCTTGAACCCTGCTCCTAAGCTTCTAGCCTTGTTCCCTGGACACATTGTGTGACCACCTTTCTCATCTGCATCATGTCACCTAACTCTCTAGCTTTTCCTCTCGCAGTCCCAACATTTAAAGTCCCTACTCTCAGTCTTAGTCTTTTGCCTTTTCATGCCCAGAGACACATCGTCCTCCTCTTTTTCCTCTCTTTTTCTAACCAACAGTTGGCCAATTTCCACCTTTACCCTGTCAGTCCCCAGCACCAATGGAAGCTGTTCCTAACCCGGTCTTCAGCCGATCAGATATAGAGATTATATTCTCAACTCGAATTGCAAATTTGGTAAAATTTTTATGCCAGATGCTCTTCTTGATGCAACTCTGCATTTATTCAGGCTTGGGAGCGACACAAATAGGACCCTGGAGACTGTGCCCCCTTTGAGACTGCATTAGGCTGATCACGCTCATAACTCTTTAATGTGATGACATTAAACTAATTTACACCAAAATTCCTCCACAGACATGTACATATTAATTTCTTCATGTCAGTTGTTTTGGCCAAAGGCGGTACAATCAGTTATCAGGTTAAAGAGGGTAATAACATTTTCACACATTGCCAGGTTGCTTTAAAGAGTTTTTTTTCTTCCATTGATGCATAAAATCATTTGGGAAAATCTGAAAACAGCTTTCTCTATGTACTTATGCTTGTCTGATATGTTTGGAGGAAATGCAGAAGAAACCTGTAAGAGTCTAAATACTCACAGCACTGTACAGTTGTTTTTCTTGAAAGCGAGGGAAAATTAAGACTTTTTTTCAGCCAGCTGACTGCCGATGTGTTGAGACAAGTGGGGGAGGGGAAGCACTACATTGTTCTGTGCTCATACAGCTGAAGAGAATTCTGGTCAGACTTTAAAGTGGTAGGAGCAGCACAACAGAAAATTGTAGTGGTTTAAAAACATTGATCTCTGTAACCAGGTTAGCCATAACTATAGCACTATCACATTTCTCCACATTACCTTCTACATAGATACCACAGGTTTTCATGTCTTTTGTTACTTTTCACTATGAGAAATTCACACATTTACAATGACATGTTTGGTATTGTATGAAAGACAGAAAACATTTTTCTTCACAAAAACAATTTTAGTGTACTGTCAGAATTTCAATTAGTTTTATTGCCATCACTGGTAGCGATTTAAGGTGCAGACATTGAGTGTTAGATGTCTTCTTAAGTTGTTCTGGGAAAACTGGAATTTTGAAACAGTTGGCAAATGCTAAGCTCTCTCTTAACTGATGCCAAGAAAAGATGGTTTTATAGACACCATGTCTGCAAACACTTCTTTTAATGGTTTAAAAGCATAGCGGAACTCCAAATAAGAAAACACGAGTGTATGAAAAACGAAGAAAGGGCAGTGGGGGAAAGAACCCCAGCAACAGGAACTTTTATTTGACTTTTTTCGTTTATTGCTCACAGAATGAGCTTAAGTTACATGTTTTGTCTTTATTTCTTTAACATCCATCAGAGCTTATGGCTGATACAAGCTCACACCGTAAGAGCCTCACCTTTCCACTTCTTAATGTTAACACTAAGTAGAACAAAAAAGTATATTTTTTCCCCTAAAAACAAGTGGAGTACTACTTCGTCTGATCATCCATGTTTCCAATGTGTGATGGTCTATTCCAGGTGCCCGAACCCTCAGCTTGAGCCTCAGAGTTGGTGGCTGGCTGGGGCTGAACTCTGGCCAGAAGGCATCTGTTACTCAACAACATCTGTTCCTGTTACTCTCTTTCTCCCAGCATGCCGAGGGACATGTGGACTCTCCCAAGGGTGGTCTTTTGTGTGCCCCATTGTCAATTCCATCATTGTCTGCTGAAGTCTTTTCCTCTAATGGTGCAGGGCTGTAAACCTAACCAGAGGCCTGCAGTGCTGGGCTGATGATTCCCTCCCATCTAAACAGTCAGCATCTTTGTAGGGAAATAAAGAAAGCCTATTAGTGGGGTTCTAATGAGTTAAATAAAAATTGAAGTGTTTAACTTTTTGGTTTAGTTTATTTTGGATTTTCTCATTAATGTAAAACTTTTCCCAGTGAGCTTTCAGCTGAGAGAAATAAAGCCGTGATTTCAGCATAAAAGCAGCCAATTTAAGTTATAGATGTTCAAAACAGGAAGTGTATAAAACCAAACCTGAACTGTGCGATGTCGATTAGGCGTTATATTCCATTGATGTCATTTTCAAAGCCATGATTTCGCTGATATTGATGGAAGTAGAAACAAGAGTGGTAAATCTAGTGTAAGGACATTGCTTTTCATGAATAGACCTCTCCACTGGTCTCCAAGGAGACACAACTCACGGCATTAGCCAACAGCATCGGAATAAAAAAGCCCACCATGGGGTTGCCAGGGGAAGACAGCAGATGTTGGTGATTAACTTTACTCACAGAGCCCTTAAGGAAGTGCTTGCTGGGAGTGCTTGCAGATGGACAGAACCAAAGCTGGACGCAATGAAACCTCCTGTTTAGCAATATTTATTTGGAAAAATAATCTTGGCTAATTCCTTCATTCACAAACAGTAAACTGTTACATTATTCATTTTAAATAACATTTTCTTTAAAAAAAAAATGAAAGCAAAACAAGAAAAATCCCATTCACATGAAGTGCCTTTGCAAATATTATTTAAAAAAAGCAACTTAAATAATTATAACAACCATCACAAATATACATTAGAAAATAAAAATAACAACATTTTTAAATTAAAATAAATTAAATCATAATTTTAAATCATAACATTTTCTTGGGTTTATTTTACAAAAAGGACAATCTGTATGAAAAGGAAACATAAGAAAACTATGTTTTTTTCTGAAAGAATACTATATCATAAATGGTTTGGAGGGCTTGGGGGAGAAAACGCACTTCAGTTAACACAGTCATCAAGTATACATACAGACTTCACAATGGTAGCGATGGGTGCACAGCCCATGTAAAGCGCCTTGTGAAGAGCAGGCCATTATGGCCAAACATCCACCGTTTGATGCAGTTCCTGCGCTCAGCAACAGCGTGTGGGTTAGAGAAAAGGCCTGGCTACAAATGTTGCACAAACAAAACTTGTAGCCTACTCTATTGCCATGAGGCAACGGTTGCTTACTGACAGTAAAAATTTATTTTCTTATTCAAATCACTTATAAATCACGCTTTTTAAAACATTTTTACCATGCCAGTTCTTCTCCCACAGGCCGCCGCTGCCTACACTTAGTTACCAGTAGAGAACCAGCTCACTCTGAATATCAGTTAAACGTCTCTGTATCAGCAGCAGTCTCAAGGCGGGACATCTCCCCCTAGGGTTAGAGCAGCATCTGAAGGAGCATAAAAACTCTCCCATAGAACAAATGAGCAACGGGACGCCCATTTGTGGCTTCTTACACCTGGAGATGCACAGGTGGAAAAAAGAAACAGAAATTAGAGTTTGTTTAACTCAGTTAGTACGGACAGGAAGGCGAGTGCCTCTAAAAAAATGACTGAGCTCCGAGCAAACTTACCTCAGTTGCAATTATACATTCGTCTTTCTCCTCTGACATCACAAACACAGATTTGTACTTGGTGTCCGCACATGCAGACAGTTCTGGGACTCTCTTTTCTGATGCATCGCTGTAAGGAGGGAAAAAAGGCCACAATGTTAGCCTATATCTTTTTAGTTTGATGTCACCCTGAACTTAAGCAGACTGTCAGCTTCGTGCTAAATATTTACCATTTTAAACGTTTGCTGTGTTTCTCTTCAAACTCCAATGAATCCGAGGACTGATACTTGTCCTCGCAGACTGCCTCCAGCATGGCCTCCTTAGCTGCCTGCTCGTAGTTCACCTCTCGCACCAGGTTGTAGTCTGAAGGCGGAGGCCTGCTTTTGTAGCTGCTCCTTCCAGGTGAAGATCCTTCTTCAGGGTCGCCGCTGCAGAAGTCCATCTTTTTATTGATGTTTTTGACACCTGGCATTGGCATCACACTGATTGCCAGGTCCCTTTCACCACGGTGACAGTTGTTGGTCAGATTATTTATTGTCTCTCCTTCACCTGCCGTCTCCACCTGAACACTGTGCTGAGTTTTCGATCGGAAAAATCCGACCAGCACGGCGCATCCTGCCAGCAGCAGAAGCACCATGGCCACACCGGATCCGATGGCCATCCAGGGAACCTCTGAGCCTCGGATCGCAGCATGCTCCGGAAGCAAGAACTGGCAGTTCCTGCCTCCGTACCCAGGAACACATGCGCAGACGTAGCGGTTGTTTCTCTCGTGGCAGGTGGCGCCATTATGGCAAGGGTTATGCTCACAGCGGCTGATGGGGGAGCTGCAGTTGCGGCCGGTGTATCCAGGTGGGCAGGAGCAGAAATAGCCGTCGGGACCCTCCTGGCAAGTCCCACCATTCTGACATGGGTAGGCTGAGCAAACATCGCCTGTCTGGTCGCAGTTCATACCAGTGAAACCCTCTGGACACTGGCACAGGTATGAGTTGACTAGATCCACACAGCGGGCACCTGGGAACAGAGAAGAACCCTTCTATTATCATTTGTTCTTCGTAGAGATGAGACGATTTAGGAGGTATAGTGTGTTTAGAATCAAGAAACACTGGCAGGCTCTCCTCACAGCTTTATGACAAAATCTGAATGTGTCATGGTTATAGTGTCTCTTACCATTGGAGCAGGGACTGGAGGTGCAGTGGTCAATCTTTTTCTCACAGTTGAATCCTGCGTATCCAGTGGGGCACTGGCAGAAATATCCTCCATCGGGGTTGTCAGCACAGCGGCCTCCATTGGAACAAGGCCCATCTGCACACGTCATGGCACTTAACTCGCAGTTGTTGCCATAGAAACCATGAGGGCAACTGCACTTATATGTATTTTCTAAGTCCTGTGTGGAGAGAATAATCATGCAGGGTAGACATCAAGATTTCAGTTTCTGCCGCAGCTGTGTTTATACATCAGACATGTTCTGCGCATGCATCGTTTTAGCCGTTTCTTTGGCTTCATCTGGAGTGGTTGTGCAGGTGCTAGGCAGCATTTAGACACCTCTCTGACAGGATATTTCAATTCTTCCTTCAACTTCCCCTCAGAAACTCAAACACACTTACGGTGCAGCTTCCCCCATTGCGGCATGGGTTTCCAGCGCATTCGTTGACCTTGATCTCACAGCTGGCCCCAGTAAAGCCAGGCTTGCAGGAACAGGTGTAGCTGCCCTGACCAGTGTTGCTGCAAGTGGCTCCATTCATGCATGGCTTGTGATGAGTGCAGTAGTTCAGATCTGGAAAGACACAGCAGAACATGTGGATTAGGCTCAGTGCAACATATGGCAGGACCAAAGTGACAGAATGCCCTTTGTCTTCTACTACATTTGACTAAATGGGATTATTCTTGTTTGGTATTCCGGGCCCCTGTCTCTGCCATTCATCTTCACACGTTGATTGTTTTGTTATTTTTACCATGACAGCAATGTCTTTGGGCCACTAAACTGACATCATACAATATTTGTAGGGAGGAACAGCATATTGCTTGTGGCAAAGTGTCAATCAACACTTGGGTAAGTTCGGTTGGTTTAGGAGTCCCAATCAATCCCAAAATGCCAGGACTACCCATCAACCAGTTGCAGTTTCCCCCATCCTTGGTCTGTCTTCCCTCATCTCTCATCACCCCCCTCCCCCCAGCTCTCATGAGACCTAGTCCTCACCTTGGTTACAGAACAGCCCTCCCCAGCCCTCCTGACAGTTGCACTGCCAGGGCTGCTGGCAGGTCCCGTGGAGACAGCCCGGGTAACGAATGCACTCATCGCAGTAGCGACCCTTGAATCCCACTCTGCACCTGTTGTTGTCCAATTAAGAGGGAACACCGGTCAGTCCACTCATGTTACCTCGTGTGTGCTGCTGTTACATTAATTGGACAAGACTTACTTGCACTCGCCAGGTTTTTCACAGAAGCCGTGCTCCTCGTCGCATCCCGGCAGACAGATCGCTGGACAGCAAGAGAAAGTAAAAGTTACTTATAGAAACATGCAAACTTAAATATGGTATTAAATATGATATTTATTTTTGGAGATGGAAAAGATAAATCCCAACATGTATCCAAGATAAAGTAATGAGTTGTTCCTAAACTTTTCAACTGTTTCATCAAACATAGTGCCCTAATCGCTTTGCCAGAACTTTCTGTTCAACATACTGCAGAGACAAAGGAGACTGTGTGAATGCGTGTGTACCCCAGTGCATGCACACTCACACACAAACCCCTAAATTCACCCCATCACCCTCCCTATTTTCTTCCTCTTCTTTGCTGCAGGTCAAAACTCTTTTATTCATTCACAAGGCATACTCTCTCTCTTTCTCTCACCCTCTCTCTCTCTCTCTCTCTCTCAAACACACACACACACACACACACACACACACACACACACACACACACACACACACACACACACACACACACACACACAACACACACACACACACACTCCCCTTAATGTCTCAGATTGGGGCAGATAAGAGTGGACAGCTGGCGAGTGTGTTGCCAGTGCGCGACAGCTGCCCCATTGTTTCCTCTCTGCCGGCAGCTGCCCACTTCAAACAATACCTGCCCCGCCTCACCCAATCAGCGTCCGAGCCACTCCGGGAACAGCGAATCGGAGGGCAGAATGTAAATTTATGGCACGCGTGAGATTATTCCAAAAAACTTTCCTTAGAATAAATCAAGGAGTCGTGTGTGTGAGTGTGTGTGTGTGTGTGCGCGCGCGTGGGTATAGTGGGAGGCAGAATGGCGGGGGACGCGTGGTGTTTACCCACAAGATCCCTTCTAACGGCACTAGAGCCCCCAAATAGAGAGCCAACACAGACATTTTACTTTTTATTTTCATCATTTAAATTAGATATAATTACATGGGTTTGTGCTTAAGCATTGATATTGACAACTATGTTTTTGGATCATGTCAGATTTTGCGTCATAATCGTTTTGATAAGGTCCCCTTCTGTAATTAAATTTAATGAACGTTATATTTAATGTTTCCTCCCCCCGGTAAAAGGCTTTGAACTTACGTTCTGTACAGTACTGGCCCTTCCACCCGGCGTCACACACAATCTCCCCGCGTTCTCCGCAGGTGAAGTGTCCAAAAGCGTCGTCCCTGGGCCGGCAGAACACCGAGCAGCCGTCCCCGTAGTAGTGCTCGTCGCACACGAAGCGGTACGAGTATTTGAGCTCGGTCCTCCCCGCGGTGTGCAGGTCCTGGGACCAGTCCTCTCCTACCGTCAGATGCCTCTGGGTGGTCATTGTGCTTATAACGCGCTCTGGATTCTCTACAAAATGCGCATGCAAAAAAGGCAGGTGAGGCTGGATAGGTTTGTGAAAAAGATTTAGAAAGGGAAAATGGGATTTATTTCCTACCTGTGGAGAGATCATCTTTGGAGTCGGTGTGTAACGCTTCGATGATCAGTGAGAAGGTCCCCTGGGAACACAAATGGCTTGGTGAGACAGGTGGCCAGCGGAAGCGTGGTGATAACACCAAACAGCTACAGACCCCAAGCGACAGTGACATAGTCACTGCTCTGAATACAAAGTGTTTGGTGAAACAAAATACCACTGTCCTTAACTTTATGCGCAATCGGGGACCGTCACGCGCACTTTTAACGCACGGATTCAACTAAAATGGCACGAATCGCAGCCTCGTTTTCACCCAAAGCCCATGAAAGTTAATCAAATGACTGCAGAATTTACCGGCCACGTGAAGCCGAAGTTAATCCTGACGGGGTTGCTGAAAGAACTCTCTGGGATGACATCGGGAACCTGGAAGGAGTTGGAGCCGAGGACAGGCGTCACGGCGCCACCGTAGGTGCAAGGCGGCTCCGGGGAGGCATTGGGCTGGTAGTGCTTGAGACAGATCCTGAAGAAGGTCTTACATTCGCACTGCTGCTGGAAGGAGGAGGTTAGGCCTCCTTTGCAGCAGTTCTTGTTGCCCTGCGCCCCCTTCTTGTTCAGAAATTCTTGCAGCTTCAGCTCAAATACTCCCGAACAAAACCCCTGCGATGGAAATAAGTTTGTTATCATCACATATACACATTGCGTGCTGTGGCTGTGTGTATGTGGTGATGGTGGAGGGAACGAGGGGAAAGGAGAGGAGGGAGGGGATGCATTATGTAGTATTATTGTTGGAGAATTAAGTTTTGAAGACCTACCTGGCACAGCAACATGAACATGACGGAGAGAGTCAGCAGAATGACGCGCCCCATATTTAATAAATACATAATAAATAAAGAATAAATAAAGTAAAAAATGTGGGGACTTGGCTCGTCCTCAGGGTGCCTCCTCCTGTTCAGTCCCCTTGAGAAAGATGCATTGAGCACGTTTTTGTTGTCTCAGTCAACTGCTGCTCACTCTGCTGCTGAGATTCATGTCCCGAGGAACTAAGGAGGATAAATCCCAAAGCTTTGAACGTGAAGGCAAACAGGAATAAAAATTGACTTGTGGGAGTTTGGAGCGCAGGTGAAAAGAAAAGCTCTCCTCTCGTCCGATGTAAAGGATAAATCCACTGCGTAAAGATGATGTTTATGAGAAATGTCTGTCTCTTTTTATGGTCTTGGTCTACCCGGGGACCAATTTGTCACTGGTCCAGCATGCTTCCTTCAACCTCCCTCCCAATGTCTCTTCTAACCGTGAACTGTGCGTCTGTCTCCGGCCAAGGCCGCCTGCAGCCTTTTTTATACGGCCTGACACATGCTATGGTAATACATGCAAATGGGCCCCTCCTCCTCTTCTTGCCCGACCCTTACCTCCCACTGAGCAGTTTCAGCACTGAAAAGAAGCCCAAACCACCTTCAAGATGTTTTAGATGCCCTAGCTTAAAAAAGGCTGTCCCTAAAGTAAAAGTTTGCTGGACAAACCATATTTAGACCTTAACTAAAAAGATGTCTGCATTACATAGGTTCCGCAAATGGACAACAATCAAGAGTGTCAAGAGGGGAATCACCCATGAGATCTCTGCTTTCAAGGAATGTTCACATTTAAGGTTAACTACAAAATTCAAGGAAATACAGTTTCCAATACAGTCACAAAGACAGATTGAAATTCCATCATCCAAAGACCTCAAATCAGAGGTACAATATAAAGACCACACCTGTATGCTGCAGGATAGACTAAACAGTAATGACTCTATCTGTTTATACTGTTCATTCTCTGCCGTTTGGAAAGCTGATCAATTCCTTCTGTATCATTCAGGGTGGAAGGAAGGGTTAAAAGGAAGATGGAATCACGTTCAATTCCCCTTTTCAGGATATTTAGATATAATGCCCCCCCCCCCCCCCAACCCCCCGCCCACCAGAAGAAGAAGACAGGGAAAAAGTAGCTGTACACGTGGTTAATGGCACGTGGTTGCATTGATCCGCCCAGCTGTTGCCTCAGTGCCCAGGCTTCTTTGTCTGAACAACCCTGGTTTCTAAAGTTTCACATCACAAAAAGGGAGGAAAACCGTTTCCTGATCACACCCTGACTCACTTAGGGAAGCTAGCTGTCTCTTTTTTCATCCGTGTTCCTCTCTGCTTCTGTCTAGGAGTAAACAACCTCTACAGTTCGCTATTACTATCTGTGGGAAGAATTTCACGCTTCAAAAAGGGCTCTAAAAGAAAGCATTCCTTGGCAGAGCTGCGCGGCGAGCTAAAGGACTTGAGGGGCCGGGCTTCTGCTCGGCCACTACTATTTTGTTCCAGGCTCCCACCTCCCTGCGCCACCGAAAACGACCTGTGTGTGTCTGTGTGACACAGACACACACAGGTCTGTGTGCCTGTGCGCCTGGAGTGTGTGTGCGCTCGCACACTCGGATTCGCTCGCGTGGCCAACATGAGGGAGAAGTTTGGTCATTGTGTGTGGGGAGTTCGGGGCTCCCCCTGTCCTCAGCTGTATGGTAATTCAGAGAACACCTGCTCTCCCCTCAGAAACAGCATCTCTGGGCTGCGCGCGCCTACACCCCCCCCCCCCCCCCCAACACAGAATCTCGCCACACTCCTTCAGCGCGCGCTCGCATGCTTTTATGTCCCACTAAACAGAACAGCCTTCTTTAAACAGCTTTGTTCATCTATCATCTTTAAATACTGACTGAAAACTGACTGGCCGCGCGAAGACGGAACTTTGAGGCAACCAAACGCTTAATGAGCTAAGTCTCGTGTGTGTTTGCGTGAAATTGATTTGTGCTCGCGCACATTCGCGCGCGGCTCCATACTAACGCACAAGAATGGAAGTGGCATGGGGGTGGGGGGTGGATTAATTAGGTCGTTTATTAGGTGTTTTTTCTGCTGTACAATGATTTCTATCTACAGGCTGCTTATATAGCACAGCCTATGTGCAACAAATTAGGAGTTTTACTGTATGCTTAAAAGAAAACACACACCCCATATGAAAAATAGTTCTTTACAAAATACAGCTAGAAAGCATTGTTGTGTTGATCTAGTCATTTAAAGTCCATTTAATTACAAATGTAACTGATAACCCTATTAGGTGGATCCATCCATCCATCCATCCATCCATCCATCCATCCATCCATCCATCCATCCATCCATCCATCCATCCATCCTTTTGTTTTCTGCTTATCCTTGATTGGGTTCTCCAGGTCATTTTGAGATCAGATAGCTCAGGAGAGAACTGCTCCATTGGGACATGCACAGAGAGACCTGTCAAGGCATGGTGATCAAGTGCCCAAACTGCCTCAGCTGACTCCTTGAGGAGCAACAGCTCTTTTCTGAGTTCCCAGCAGGTGATGGAGCTCCTCACCTTATCTCTAAATATCTCTCTGGCCATCAATACTTCAGCTGCCTGTATCTTTAAGCTTGTTCTTTCATGATCCACACCTCATGACCATAAAGGTCAGAGCATAGGTGGAATGGTGAATCAAAAGCTTTCTTTGTTCATTCATGGACCAGATAGCCCAATCTCTTGGACATAAACGTATACTTTTAGCTATATAGGTAAACATGACAACACCGAAAATACCTTGCAAAATTAAAATTATCTAATCTATTCAAATTCAATGATTATTGATGCTGTCCATCCATTTCCTGCACCCACTTATTCCTTTCAGTGGAATTGGTGGGCTGGTACTTATCTCTCATGGTCAATAGATGAGAAACAGGGAACACCTTGAACAAGCTGCCCATCACAGGGCAACACAGAGACACACAACCATGCATGCAGACACTTCCATCTAAGGGCAATTAAGAAATCTCCAGGTACTCTATGCTCTGGAGTGCCAGGAGAAACCTCACATATGCACGTAGAACATGCACTATCTACACAGAAAGGCCCTTGATGTGATTCACACCTGTGATTTCCATTCTACCATTCAGCCATTTACACAATAGTAAGAGACGTCATGAAGAAAAGTACACCTGTTGCTTCTGAAGGAGCTAAGAAAGAAAGTTGCAGCCATGTGCTGCTAATTAAAAGACCTTGATTGACTGTTCCAGAGCCAGCTCTGGCCATTTCAGTGTCCTAGGTGAGATTACAGTTTGGTGCCTCCAACATTTGGGCAGACGAGGGCTGGGCGTGTACACCTGCTGCATGTATTAAAGATTTAATTATGCAGATAAGCTATTCGTGCTTTAATATGTTGTAGAGACAACTTAAATAAATAACAATGGTTGCAGTTCCTGCTCCCTGTGTAAAATATACTTACCATCATATTTTGTCACAACTTCTAGCACAATAATAGAAGATTGTACAGTTCACACTGTTTCTGCTTCTGTGGAGGTTTAGAAAAGTTTGAAGGTTTAAGCATTTTATCGGGGTTGTAAAAATCAACACATGCAGCAACCAGATGTGCACAGATGTGTTTTGATATTGGCTCAGTGCCTCTGCACAGGACATATGTAGATTAGATTTACTTGGTAAATGTACAAGCAAGTCATGCAGATAGACTACTTGATGTGTTTGACATCAATCATTTGGCTCAGATCATGGATTTATAAAATGAACGAGGTTGCATTAAACGTATATTGTTACACAGCAGCAGTATCTAAAATTGCTTTATGAGGGGATTTTGCTTCATATTAATGATATTACCCTTGGAAAACCAGACCCTCAACTCGCAAGATCCGACCTACACTGTGTACTACATCCAATAAGCACAAACAACCAATCGAAGACGGAGTTGCTCCCATCAAACAACACCTCTGTTTTCCACCAGGAATAAAGACACGGTACAATTATTTAGTTTGTCAACTGAAGAATGTTCAAATTCAAAGTTTTGCTATGATATTCTGTCAATGCTAGGAACGTGACAGTCAGATTATTTTTTGAACTGTAAGATAACAGAATAGAAGTTTCAGCTTGGGCATCTTATCCTTTCCCATCGTTTCAAACATGGATACAGTGTTCCCATGTTTCCACTAGCAGACATATTTTTATGGAAACATAATAAATAAAGGAAACTAACTGACAGGAAAACTAAGTAGAGACTCACTTTCTGTTCACAGTTAACAAGTCCATGTGAAATAAAAGATAAAATATCGATATGTTTGACTTTTTGGACAATAAAAGGATAAAAACCATATATATTAATTGGCTTGATATGGATCAAAATTATATTTTACTTTTAATAAAACAACTGATTTCCAACCTGATATGGTCTCTCCTGGGCCTAAGTACAGAGGGTTAGCAGGAAAACTCATATGAGGCTGTTCTAACTTCATATGACAGCTGTTTCAGATGGAAGACACTAACAGTGAAACAGATCTGTCAGAAGCTGCAGATCATATCATGTAGCAGGGATTAAATCTCTGGCTGGATAAAAGGACAGTTTAAGTGACACCAGCTCTATAGACAGGACCCTCCTGGACATTGTGAACAGCTTCTCCTCTTGATTCAGTCGAGGAGGCACAGTGACCCACACTCAACCAGCAGAGACAGATGAGGAGGGGCTGTCACAGCTTACCCATCAGGTCAGATTCACCCTGCAGAGCATCAATGCAAGAAAGGCTGCTGGTTCAGATAGCATCAGCAGAAGGATCCTCAGAAACTGCATGTCCCAGCTAATAACCATATAATATACAATATAATATAATTCAATAATTTATTGAACTTGTATTGCACCTTGCCTTTTTCAATCTGAAAGTGCTACAGTTTTAAAACAAAGCAGGGAATCGAAAAAGGAGCAAAATGAAATGTTAATTTCAATATTGTAATTTTTGTCCGTGGGAGGTGGGTGGGGTGGTTTAGAGCCAGTAGGAATTTGAGCGGAGGGACTCTGTTGATGTCTGAGCAGTAAGCAGGTGTTCGATTTAGCCTGATGCTGTGGATGCACTGGTGAGTGAGTAAGGATACCCTGTATTGAATACAGCATGAGACGGAAAGCCAGGGGAGAGATTTTAGAATTGGGATGATGTAATTGTGTTTCCTTTGCTTGATTAGGATCTGGGTTGCACTAATCTGTGCATATTGAAAGTTTTGGATGGGGTTCCATAAAAAGTGAGTGGCAGTAGTCGAGTCTTGAGGAGATAAGATAAGAAATTTGTTTATTGTCCCCCAATGGGGAAGGTCAGATGTAATAGTGGCAAAGACAGTGACAGTTACACACAGTTTATAATAATGGAAAAAAACTATCTAATCTAATCTCAAGTTAGTGCTAAAGCAACAGAGAATGAGCTTTATGAAAAATGTCAAAAATAAAAATAAAATAAATACCAGAGAAAACTAAATTGCACAATTATTGTTAATATGCCATATTCAGGTGAAAAAGACAAGATATTCAAGTTACACAGTGGAAAAACAGTGGAAAAAAACAACAGCCTATTTAAAGAACAACATGAGATAATATGCAATATGCACAACAGTACCACGGTATTTCAATGTAGCTAAGGCGTGTGCAAGTGTACCATAGCATCTGAGAGACACTATAAACGATTCATGATCAGATCAGATCCCATGCAACCATTAGTATGTTTGTAAACAGTTATTGAGTCCGTTGGGAGCAGCAGAGATTATAACGTCTAACAGCAGCTGGGGGGAACAACCTGCGGAAACGCTCCTTTGAGCATCTAGGATGCAGCAGTCTGTCACTGAAAGAGCTCTCCAGCTCTGCAGCAGCTCCATGCATGAGGTGGGAGACACTGTGCACATGGATCCAACAGTTCTTCAGGAACACACCCCAGACCTTCTGGATTTATAAGCACTTTCCATCAACCCTCATGCTGAACACAGGGACAGCACATTCACTACACCAATGCAATTGGCAGGTTTGCTGTAAAATCTGACCTACTGTTGTAGGACAGATTTCTGGCCTACAGAGAGGAGGTCTAACACTTCACACTATAATGCTGGAAAAATAACCTGGACCTCAACATCCCAAAGATGAACAAAGTAATTATGGCCTTCAGGGAATCTAGGTGCACCAAAAACACACTCCCCTCTTGATACATGGTGAGGACGTTGGGAGAGTCATGAACTCTGGGTGTCCACAACTTTGCTGACCTTACAAGGAACACACACAACTCACACCAGGAGGGGGAAGCCCAACAAGGACTCTAGTTCCTCAGGAAGTTAAATCACGTTCATCATCCTCATCAGGTATTCACTGACTTCTACAAGTTAGTGAAAGAGAACTTCCTGGTGTATAGCAGCAGTCTGTGGTTCTCCAGTTGCTCTAAGGAGAACAGGTAGAACCTGTAACGGGTGGTCAGGTCAGCAGAATGCGTTATTGGATTACACCTGCCCTCTCTGATGGAGATTTACACCTGCAGACTTGAAAAGAAATCCAGAGCCATTTGCAACAAACTACACTCACCCCAGGGACATTAATTTTTGTCCAATCCCAATTAGAAAAAAACAAAATCAAAGATACAGTTTTATCTCAGATCTCAGAGTGGTCAGATTATTATAGTCCAGTATATGCATATACACACACACACACACACACACACACACACACACACACACACACACACACACACACACACACACACATACATATATATATATATATATATATATATATATATATATATATATATATATATATATATATATATATATATATATATATATATATAATTTTGTGTATTATTTAGTCAATATACCAAATAATTTACAGAGTAATAATAGTATTAATACATATTTTCATATATATGTGTGTATGTGTGTGTGAGTGATATTCACACTGCCTAAGAAGAGCTGCTAAACCGTTTTTCATTGTTTGAAACAATGACAATACATTCTACTCTATTCTATTCTATATAGTAACTTTAGCTTGTAACAACAACAGATTACCCCCACTGCAACTGAAGGAACACATTAGAAAGCTTAGCAGCCACTCTGCAAATTTCTTTAAACATTGCTTTCACTTCTCACTTTGAATCATCTGATTGCGGTGCATCGAGTTCAGTTTTCCATCACCTCTATAAAGGCAGAGGTTTCGGCAAATTCCTCACCTGGAGGTAAGGCAAGGCAAGTTTATTTGTATAGCACATTTAAGTAAGAAGGTAGATCTGAGGTGTTGTCCTTCTCCAAAGTGTTGTACATGAACGTAACATAAGAAAAGAAAACATTACAGAGGACAGCACATTGCTGTGGAATAGTAGTAAAAGGTCAATAAAACTTAATCTGATAAAATTACAGTGAACTACAACAGTTTGAATTGAACATTAACATTTAAAGGCAACTCTGAACAAATAGGTTTTATCCTTAATTTTAGGGAATGCAGGGTTTCAGCACTTTTACAGTCTTTTGGGAGTTTGTTCCAGATAAGTGAAGCATATCTAAATGTTGGTTCTTCACATCTGGTTCTAGTTCTGGGTAGATTTGAGCCAGAAGACCTGCATAGTCTGGAGGGCTGATACACTGACAGCAAGTCTGCAGTGTATTATGGTGCTAAGCCATTCAGTGACTTACAGAATAACACAAGTGTTTTAAAGTCTATTCTCTGACATACAGAGCTTCCAAGTCCATGTTAACATGGTGCCAAGGAGGAAATACTTCAACAATGACTTAGAGAAATAATCGTTTCTTCCCATTAACCTAGTTCACCCCTGATGTCGGACCATGAAATGTTCAAAAATATTACTGAACACCCAAGAGCTCCATCTCAGAATTCATGAGTCTATTAGTATACTGAATGTCAAAGTTCATTAGCGCAAGCGCCTCAAACACACTGTTGCACAAAAATATTAGGAATCTCAATGACTTGAAGTAATGTAGATAAAATGGGCCTTAACATTTCTCAACAGAAACTGTATAAAGTCACACAGAAAAAAAACGACAATGTGACTGCTAAAGGTAGGTCTATGAGGTTAATAATCTGGTGTATTTAACTTTTTTTAGAAGGGCTTTCCCATTTTGGCCTCTACTTTGTAGGATAGAAAATGGCAATAAGAAATCACTAGTGTGTTTTTGTACCGCTGGGTGTCATGATTTGGAATAATCTGGTTATGGTTTTCCTTTTGGGTTTCTGTCTTTTAGTATTCTTCTTTTTATATTCTACAGGTCTTATCTTATAGTCAAATTTTCTCTGTTCTTTACTGATTAGGGTTTTCCCTTTTAGACTATATTCTAATTCCTAGCTTTAGTTCCTATCATACTTTGTTAGATTGGTCTCTATAGCTACATTTACATGGACAAGAGTAATTGGAATAAAGGGCTGATTGGAATAAAAATTATCATCGGATTAAGCTCAATCGGAATGAAATTGTATTTCGAATGAGAGTGGTGGATTATTCCATTTGATAAACTCACCAATGTGCATATAAACCGTAATTAGAACATCTTTCAAATCCAGCATGGAAACTCGGAGAGACCAACTCGTATAATATTGCTTTGTTTACTATTTTTTGTTGTTTAACAAAGACAGAAGTACTTCTTCTTCTGTTGTTTTTTTAGGGGAATTTGATAAGTGTGCATGTCAGAGTGGTTCTAATCTGAATAAAGTAAGGTGCATATACACGCACATTATGATCAGATTGTTTGTATGCCCAGATAAACTTTACAATCCAATGATTTAATTTTAAGAAATTTTGTGCATGTGAACATAGCTACTGTCTCTGTCCCACCCTTGTTTTGTTTCCACTCCTAGCTACTGCTACCTTAATCAGTGTCATTCAGTCCACCTGTGTATGCCAATGGGCCGCCTTGTTTTCACCGACACCATGCCATATATATACTGGTCAGTTTGATTGTCTTCTCGTGGGTGAATACTGCTGCCATGCCAAGCCTGTCATGACCACGGCTGTTGTGTATTGCCATGGTTTGGAATTTCTTCTTTTTTATTAAATGTTTAAATTCACCAACCTCTGCTTTTCTGTCTGCTATCGGATCCAAGGCTACATTCATCTGTCTTTTTCACAGCAGTGTGTACAGCCCAATTCTAATCTTTTCACCCACAAAAAATCCGAATAGTGCCACTTACATATGTGCTACTAATTCGGAAATGTGTCAAATATTTTTGAAGTTTGAACAGTCATGTCGCATTTTATTTGTCTTTCACGTCACTCTCCTGTCTTCAACTGCACATCCACACACAGTATAAGCAGTTAGCGCTCCATAAACGACCATTGATAATAGCTCTGCTGCTCTCTACTTACCTTATTTAGTCTTGCTATGATGTGGTCTTAATATTGACAGCTCCCATTGCTCAACACATTTCTAATAATAACAAGGAGCGATGCCAGCTGGTATCTGTTTTGTGGAGATTTTTTAAACAAAACTTTATTGAACACTTCTTGAAACAATTACATTCACCATTACTTCTGTAAACAGTGCGCTGATGTGTGACGTCTCCTTCTGTTATCTGTGCATAAGGGTCACTTTGCGTTCTTGAACTGTTCAGAGAGAAGTATGATGGCAGTCGCATTTAATATCTGAACGGTCATTCCAAAAAAATCCGATTTCAGCAAAAAATTTGAATTGAGCATCAAGACCTGAAGTGTGAACGTAGCCTAAGTTAGATTTGAGTAATTTAAGGATCAGGTAAAAACAAACTCATGCATAACAACCCTGATACACAAAGCTCTCATGTATTGAAAGAACTCTTTCTTTTTACCATGACTACAGGTACCTGCTCTTCTTTGTTGTCAGAAGAGACAGACCCTCCGTGACCCCCCAAGAAACCCTTCCCTCATCATGATGCTGTCACCAAAATTTGTCCCCGTAATGACGTTGTGTACGAGGCGCTGAGCAGTTCTTTTCCGTCCCGCAAAGTGTTTTATGTGTTGGCCAAAAAGTTTAATGTTGTTTCTCCCACATGTTAACTGTGGCCCCTACTTGGTTTATGGCAAACTAAATGCAACATTTTATGACTTTGTTTGAACAATGGCTTTGTTCTTGCCACGCCACAATCATGAAGGTCAGAATTGTGAAATGAGCAACTGAAAGTAGTTATATTCATCTCTGCAGCTCCTCCAGAGTTACCCTCAGCTGCTTCTCTGATGACTGTTCTCCTCGCATGGGTTTTTGCTTTAGATAGACCGCTACGTATTGACAAGTTTGCAGCTGTGCTCTGTGATATGTTGAAAGCATAGGATTCTAACCTAACCCTGCTTTAAACCTCTCCACAACTTTCTCCCCGGCCCATCTGCTGTGTTCCTTGGTTCTCTAATGTTCTCTAACAAACCTTTGGGGCCAGAAACAGAAAAGCAAAGCTGCATTTATACTGAGATTAAATTACACAAAAAACGACTCTGTTGACACATATGATTGCACTAGTTTTTATTTAGGGGTATCAGAGTAAAACGAGTGGAAAGCAAATACATGCTACACTTTTAAGATTTTGTAAAAAAAAAAAAAGAAAAGAAAAGAAAAAGGAAGCAAACTAAACAACAACAACAATGTTTTTAATCATTTTTCTCCAACTTCATAATTATACACCACTTTGTGTTGAGCTATAACATAACAAAATCCCAATAAAATACATTGGTTTCAGGTTGTAACTTGACAGGATGTGGTCAGGGTTGGTGCAGTGGGTATGGATACTTTTGCAAAGCTCTGTAAGTTCTGACACCAGTGTTCCTGGTCTGGAAGAAAGAGATGGGGCTGGCCTTTTGGGCGTGATCTGAAAGCAGACCGGAAACTTTATTTCGTATACAGTTTTTTCCTCCTGCTGAGGCCTTTGAGCTCTGACTGTTTAACCAAAGTGCTACTGTAGGGTGCTTCGATAGTTTAACTCCTACCAGTAGCTGCGCCAAACAAAAAAGGGTGACTCAGGGTCTGGCTATTCATCCATTCTCTGCGCTTTAATTTCCATTGATTGAGTATGCCGGGGGGAAGGAGAGGGAAAGGGGTCCTCACTGAAGGACCACGACACGCCTTCAGACGCGGACAGACCCTTACAAGCCATCTGCCACTAAACCACTAACTCCCCCTCCCCACCCCATATGCGCGACGTTTATTTTCGTGTCTCCCTCCCTCCTCCGGACCGAAGCGCACGTCTCTCTGCGCCCCTGTCCACCGGTCTCTGTCTACACTAAACTGGAAGCATGTTTAAGGACCTGTAACGGTATGGGCCCTCTGGGGCCATATGGTGAGGGGGAAGCAGGAAGATTTTTTTTTTCTGGTCCCTTAGGAGGAGACACCACATGGTCATTCGTGGGAACGTAAACACGGCGCGCATCACACGATATTGATCATAAGAGGCGTTGATTGGGGAAGGGGAGGGTGAGAGTGCCAAATGTGCTCATCAATGGACTTTTTTTTAAATCAGTAACCCCAGGTATATGGGAAATATTTATGTTTTTTTTCCTCCGCCCACAGAGTAAAGCGCACTGGGGTTACCCACGATGCTGCCACGGGTGGTACGAGCGGAGAGAGTAAGCGTCAGGGTTAAACTAAAGAGAGGCGGTGAAAAGGAGGGGAGTAAATTATTGCCACAACTTGAAATCGCGCAGGGAATCAGGATGGCCTCACAAACACAGCGATGTGCTTTATTGTTTCTGTAAAATCTCATTTAAAAGTCCTATTAGAACCTGAAAATGTCACATTGTTGGACCAGAACTGGTTCATGTGCTGTTCCTGTTTTATCAGCTGAAACGAAATCAACAGCTTCTTTTGTGTCCAGATCAGATTACCGCGGCCAGCTGCTGCAGGAGCAGGGGCCACGGGCCAGACCCGCGTTTCCCCCTGGGCTCCTCGGGGTTCCGCTGGGGCTCCACGCGGCTTCCCACGACTCCTCGCAGCCTCTCATCGCGGACCGCCGCCTCATTAGCATGCGTTGCTGTTACTGGAGACACGACGTGCATTACATGTTTGCAGAGTGCCCCAGTAATTACGTTGTTGGGCCAGAGACGCCCTTTGCGGGGATGTGTGTGTGTGTGTGTGTGTGTGTGTGTGTGTGTGTGTGTGTGTGTGTGTGTGTGTGTGTGTGTGTGTGTGTGTGTGTGTGTGTGTGGCTCTGTGTACACGCACACGTGTGTGGAGAGGCGCATTGGGGGCCAGAGGGGGGAGTGGCAAACAGAGAGCTGTGGGCCGGGGCCAGTCGCGTGCCACTGTTTATGAAAAACACATCTGCCGCGCTGCGGGGTGACGCATCACAACACGTGGGTCTCTATGAAGAAAAATCGATAATTCAACAACCGATAATGTGCGCAACAAGTTTACCCACAGCAAATATTCCCGTTAACGCAATGAGCAGCCAACTGTTAGGGTAAGTAGACAGAGGGTCAAACAAACACAACACAATGTAGCCTGCCTTAAATAAAGCTGAACCTGGAATCAGAACTCCAAAGAAAACTCAATGGGAATAAAATGTTTGATACCCAAAAAGATACCTCTAATTACAAAGATACACGAAAAGGTGTCTGCTTCAACAGGAGGTCTCACCGAGTGGTGTGAATTTAAAACTCACGTTCAATTCGCCCTGCTCTTCTGAACACACATTATTTTATTTTCTCTTTTAGATACGTTTAGAAAGAAAGACTCAGACTTAGGGTAAAAAAAACTTAACCAATCACACCAGCCAAACTTTTTTTCAAATAACATTACTATACAACCACAAAGTTTGGTGTATTTCATTGGGATTTTATATGATAGACCAACACACAGGAGCTTATAATCATGAAGGGGAAGAAAAAGGATTCACAATTTTCTGGGTATTTTATAAATAATCAGAAAAGTCTGGCATGCATTTGAATTCATGCCTCAATACTCGGGTATCCTTTAATAAAATCATTTGTAATCGCCTTGAGAAGTTAGTAAGAAGTCACTTGTGTCATTTAACCACAGTATAAATGCAACTGTCCTATTTCTGGCCTCAGCCGTTTGTTAGAGAATATTTGACAACAAACAGCATCATGAAGACCGGGGAACACAAGAGACAGAAGCTCTGTTCCATGCCTCATCTGAAATGGAAAAAGTGTGGTCAGTGGTTGTGGTTCTCTGCAGCTCCTCCAAAGGTCAAGCTGCAGAGATCCTGGGTTAAGGCAGGGTCTGTTGAAAGGACACCTAGAGTAAAGTGGGCAGAAGAAAGCAAAGCAAAAATAACTTGTTTCTGCTATTTGCAACAAGCCATACAGGGGACATAAATGCTCTCAGTTGAATCGGACTGAATTGCTACTCTGCAAAGAAGAACATGGAAGACTTTCAGCTTTAAATGCAATGAAAGCTGGTTCAACACAGTGTTTTCTTGGAAATCTCAACTGTCTATTTGTATTATTAATGTTGCCACCACCACCACAGAAGTTTAAATGACACAATCCCACTTTTGCTTCTGCCTTCAATGATACTCTTTGGAGCAACACCAACAGATGACGTTACTGACTTTGGATGGTGTGCCTCTCCATTCTTCCTCCAGACTCTGGAACTTTGATTTCAAAATGAAATTCAAAATGTATTTTATCTCTAAAGTGGAGTGTAGACCACTGAGCAACAGTTTAGTTTCTTCTCCTTTGCTGAGGGAAGAGACTTCTGACGTTGGCCCACAGTTCAGGAGTGGCTTAACAAGAGGCAGCTGACAGCTGATGTGTGATGGCTCAGCAAGCTCTGACTCCAGTTGCTTTCCACTCCCTGTGAATCACAATCCTTTCAAGCCTGCTGCTTGATGACCTCTTTCTGCCGCTCTTTTTCCTTCCACTCAACTTTCCATTAATATTCTTGGCTACGGCACTCTGTGAACAGTTGGCTTCTTTAGCGATGACAATTTCTGGCTTCCCATCCTTGATGAGGGGGTCAGTCACTGTCTGCTGGGCAACTGCCAAGTTAGAAGTCTACCACGTGCTTATGGAGCCCATATGGCCACAGCTCAACACTTTTCTATTAAAATCCATTTTTTATTTTTTATTTTGTGGCAAACTGGGTTTCATTAGATGTAAGAAATGATCATCAAAATGAACAGAGATCCACATTTGAAATACATCTCTGTGTGTGTGAGGATTCTGTATAATATATGAGTCCTTTTTAAAATCAATTAAACACACAAATGAACTATTTGACAGGACTCATTTAGATCCATCTGTACTTTGAAAGCTTCATTGTTTGTTTTCTCGTGTTTGCTTAATCATTAAAAGACAACAGTGAATGGAAGAAGTCCTCCTTTCCCTCCCCTCCCCTGTCCCACTAACTCTCCCTCTGCAGCTCTCCAGCCATGAGCATCTGCCCAGAAATGAACAGATGCAGACACCTGCGTTGGGAGCCCACATATGCACACACATCCCCCTCCCCAAACCTCCTTTCAACCTTCTATGGGACCCAGAGTGGATCACAATGGGGAGCGATCAACGATCCAGTAACCAAATACTGCCTATCCCCCCAGGACACTCGCTCTGTTAGAGGCTTTGTCACCAGTTATGTCAATGTGGCCACACCAAACAATCTGCTGTATGACTGCTCATTCGAGATATAACATAATTCAGGGAGACAGAGGAGGAGGAGGCGGGGGCGCTGCGGTGCAAAGAGGGCACTTCAGGGCTCCAGTTTGAAGTGGTGGGATTTCTCCGGACCAGTGAGCTCAGGTTTTTCTTTCCATTGGGCTGGGTTTAAATGAAGACCAGCCTGGGATGAGTGGTTCAGAGGCTTTTTTTGGGTGCCGGGGTGGCAGGTGCTGGCCGAGGTAAGTAGGACGAAAAAGAGGCTTGTTGCAGGGAGGTTATAAGGCTAGGTTACACATAAAAAGCCTTGTTTTGTTAGAAAAAACAGGTCCAGCAGCCCACCGGTGCATAATCGTGCCATAATACCCCCAAGTCCCTATCTCTCAGCTGCTGCTGGATGACAGAGGATCCACATGCACCTGTTGTCTTCCCCCTACTGTGTCTGGCATAAGTTAGCCTGCTACACCTTAGGAATGCTCCCATCTACAGGCCCGCCTCCTCGTCCCAGGAGAGAGCTTGGCCACAGTTGGCCGAGGAGAGCGTGCGTTTAGGTGCTAGGGCGGGAGCCCAAGAGCCAGCAGAGAAGCTTTACTGAACAAGGTATAAAAGGAGGGGAGGGAAAGTTGGGAGGAAAGGCTGCAGAGCCAGTGTCCCCTCTCCTGTTCAGGAGCCTGTCCGGAGAGGCCTGTCCTAAATCACTGGCCCCAGGGGGAAGGCTGTCCATTGTGATGAGATGGCCCCTGCAAGCTGGGCTGCCAGCTGCCACTGCTGCAGTGTCATGGCCCCCTCCCCATCCACACACACACACACACACACACACACACACACACACACACACACACACACACACACACACACACACACACACACACACACACACACACACACACACACACACACTTCATCCTCACCATCTTCAGCAGCATGACAATGCTTTTTGTGGCCGTGGCCGCAGGTCAGAGGAGAGCATTAAAAAGAATTTGGAGAAGGCTCTGGAGAAAGACCACACAGCACCATGTTTTCTGAGCCCACAATGATGATGACAAACTGAAGGCCGAGTTACAGTGCACGACATTTTAACCTCGCTCTCTGCATCCTCACAGCGACCCAAACGCCAGCAGTGGACCAAGACTGACCCTGACTCAAATCGCATTTTACGTGTCGATTGCTTCAAAGACGAGCTACAATTAACACATATGGTGTCTTCCAAAAGTATTCACACCCCTTAAACTTTCTTGTTAGTTTTGTTTTGTTAGTAACAAGTATTTTAGTTGGATTTTATGTGACAAATGTTCTAATTTATGGACATGCATCTGTGAAGTTTGTCATGAACAAAGAGTAGGGGAGGAGGAAACCAGCCCTCGCTAATGCTCACAGAGCAGAGAGTTTCCAGAGCAAGCCTTTTGGCTAGAATGTCTTGCGTGTGTGGTTGCAGCGTTTCATGCAGAATCAGTATATGCCTGAAACCGTGACTAGATATTTTAGTTTAATTATTTCAGCTTAGCCCCCAGTAGGGTGATTTGTCCTGAACAATCCCTTTTGTTTATCTGAATCAAACATGTTGAACCAAACCAATAAACTGACACAGTTCCAGGCTTTCTTTGTTACATGCATATTTTTAAATTTCTTCCTCCCACTGCAGCACTCGCTGCCCCAGCTCCGTAGGAGGATTTTCCCATCCATAGCTGAGGGAGGCGTGCTCCATTGTGCAGCTTCTAATGATGATTGTAATGATAGCTTGTCCATCTTTGATAAGAAACAGCACGCCCCTCATTAAAGATCCACGGCACCGGTTCTCATGGCTGCTGGTCCATTCCAGGAGTTGGACAGCAGGCGAGGGGAGGCGAGACGACACCCGTGGCACACGCCTGTTGACCGAGCCACAAAGCAAAAGCGTGTGATACTTGCCCCACCCCCGCCGCTCCCTATTGTCCTCTCTGTGGGTCCTAGCGACAAAACCAATCCTGTCAACCTCCCTTCGCCACACACCCCTCCTCGCATCCACAAAAACCCACAACGCACACAACAGCTCCTTTCCATCTATCCTCCATCAGTTTTGCCAATCAGCTGATCGGCCTCTCTCTCACACATCCAGCAAGGCTCTGCCCCTCACCTCCTGCTCCCCCTCCTTCTACTCCTCCCCCTCAACCATCAGCTGCTGCACAAGGTGGAAGGCCATCATTATGTAAAGAGAAGGCACTCTTCCCGTGTCTCATGCACACTTACTGGGCAGAGCGTGGTGCGGGCGAGGGTGGGGGCTCTAATTCGCATGCAGACAGTATTTCTTGGAGGTGCTGGTGGAGGAGGGTGTGGCAGCTGGGTGGGGTCTGGGTTTTAGGGATGCTGGATGGTGCTGATGGTTGCGGGATAGAGGAGGAAGGGCTGGGGGTTGCTGTGGCTGCTGGGGTCAGGCCTGTGTGTCCTGGGAAAGTTGGGTTCTCCATTTAAACCGGCACATGTTGTGGCCTTCTGGTGGTTGCATGAATGTGCAAGGTGACAGATGGCCCCAGCCCATAACTATAGAGTCTGAGAGCCCCTCCGGGGAGGGGGGATGGGGGGAGGGGGGGCACTATAGGGAGAGAGTGACAGAGTAGGAGAGAGAGGCAGAGATAAGGAGCGGGTGAAGGGAAAGAAGAACAGAATGGAGCTCTCAGCTGATCCCTGCAGAAGGAGGGATGAGTGACGGAGGAAAGGCAGAGCAGAAAGGAGGAGGGATGGTGGTGTGTGTGTTTGTGTATATTTACATGTGTGTGTTATAATGAGGGGAGGAATGGGCCCTTAATCCGAAACTCTAAATTGAGTTAATGTATTTGCCTACCAAAGGGCGGTCCAGACTCCCTAAAGGTCCTGATTAGGTGTCTAGTTTATCAGACGCTGGAGGACTAAGTGCTGAGGCAGGTGGAGCCTGGGAGGTGACCCTTCTTTACAACAGTAGCAGCTTTGTCTGTTTTCTATGGGTGCACTGACAGGACTCATGGCTTCGTGGACGCTGTACCAGGTCCTGGAGCCAACCGATGTCTCAATCCATCCCCAGGTCTGGCAGAAATGTGCTGTTCTCCGCTGACTTTGTGTTAATCCTGTTAAGTGGAGGCGTCAGATTATTTTACGCTTCAGACTATTTGGTTCTCTGTTTGTCTTTAAAACACTAATGCACTGGGCTAAAGGGAGATCTTTTGGCAGTTAGGAGTCATAGAGTGGCTTACAGTAGTATTCGCACCTCTTGACCTTTTCCATGTTTTGTTACGCTTTGATCTAAACCGCTCCCCTCTTCCCCATCCCTGCCTCAGAGAAGTATGACTCTGCCACCACCATGTTTCAGCATGAGGATGGTGTGTTCAGGTTGATGTGCAGCATTAGTTTCCACCACACGCATACACAAAAAAACATGTCTCATCAGACCAGAGCTCTGTTTACCACGTGTTTGCTGTTTCACTGGCATGAAGCAGACTTCAAACAACGACTCTTTGGGCTTTCTTTCAGCACAACCTTTTCTCTGGCCACTCTCCCCTAGAAGCAAAGACCTACGGAGGGCTCAACCAGTAGTTCTGTTGCTTCCACCTGCGCTTGGGATCTCCGTTGTATCTCCAACTTCTCGGCTGCTTCTCTGGTCGTTTTTTCAGAGGATGGATTGAACGGTGGTCTCCAAGTGTTCAAAGTGTTGGATATTGTTTTATAACCTAACTCCGCTTTAAACTTCTCCACAGCTTTCTCCCTGACCTGTCTGTGTATATGATGCTGTTGGTTCTCCAGTGTTCTCAGACAAACCTCTGAAGAAACAGAGCAGTGGGATTAATACTGAGATTAGATTATACACATATGGACTCTATTTACACACATGATCACACTGGGTTTTATCCTGGGGCATCAGAGTGAAGGGAGTGTGACACAAACACATGCTGCACTCCTCAGAACTTTAGTTCTACATTTTGTTAATTTTACATTAACATAATAATAATGTGCTATTTTGAATGTAAAACTCCTATTAAATATATTTAAATGTATGCTTGTGATGTGAACAAAGTGTGTAAATGTCCAAGGGGAATTAACACTTTTTGCACTGCAGTATTTAAAACATCACAGAATGTATTAAATTTTTTTAACAAAAATCTGTTTTATCATTTTAGCCAGCCTGGCTGGAGAGGTCTTGGTTGGGGTTTGTCCTAGCTGCCACACTTCTATCTGAGAACACATAAAACACACTGGTTGTTAATATATTCTGTAGTTCCTGTGGGGATTGCTGCTTGTCATCAGATTCTACATCCTGCTCCTTTAACTGGTGTTGGAGAGTTTTAAGTTAACTCTAACTCTACGAGAGGGTCTAGCCAAAAGAATCCACAATGAAGTACTGTTTTCAAATCATTGCTTAATTTGGGTGTACAGGTAGTGCCCTTTACTGACAGGCCAGATAATGGAACAGTATTTTTTCTCAGTGTTTAAATGCATCAACAAACAAGAGTGTTCGTTAGAATTTTTTTTTAGCTTTTTAGAAAAATAGACTGATAAACTTTAACTACATTTACTCCGACGTACAAATAACGTACGTTGGAGTAAATCACAGAAATATAGGAATCAGCATTTCAGAAATCATCAGTCAATAAAAGCCTTATCTCTAGTAACAAGGGAGGCAGATCTTTGGGCCATCTGGCTTGACTGTGCAGCGTGCTCCCACTCAAATGTTGGTGCAATGCATTAACATTCTGACTCACACACGCACACACACACACACACACACACACACACACACACACACACACACACACACACACACACACACACACACACACACACACCACACACACACACACACACTTTTACAAGTAAAGATGCGGAAAGTGCGGCGGGCCTTTGTTTTCAACTCCTTGGTAAAATGTGGAGAAACCTATTGCCTTCAGATGTCACCTACTTAGTAATGACTCCGTCTGAGTGTAATTTAATCTCAATGTGGCAATCCAGCTGTGCTGTAAAATTCTCTGAGAGAGAAAGCAAAGAGAACATTGGTGAAAAAAGCGACATCATGAAGATCAAGGAACTTAGTGGAAAGGTCAGAGAGGAAAGTGTGGACAAGTTCAAAGTGGCCATTGGTTACATTCTATTCTCTGTGTTCCTCCATTCAAAAATAGACAGAATAACACAACTGCAATCCTACCAAGACGTGTGCACCCCACAGGACAACCCATTGGCAGTTTGCCATAACCCATGTAATAGACACAACAAACTGGTGAAAGAAGGTGTTCCGGTGACAGGGAAGTTGATCAGAGTCTACAAGAAGAAACCAGGGCAATCCTGGAATAAAAGTTGTTCAAGACACCTATAGATTTGAGACTGGCGCCATGTTTTCTGTTCCACCAGGCAAATGCATGTCACACTTTCAGAGTTTTATCTGTAAGAAATTGCAGTATACTTTTCTTTCCGCTTCACAACAGTGCACAACTCAAATTAAAGTAGTAGTTGCAGGCCTCCACTACTCAGGTTGGAAGATCTGATAACAAGACAACTATTAGCTGCGGACTCCACAAACCTGGCTATTGAGCTTGTAATTGACAAGTTTTCAAAGGTATGAATTTAGGAGCAAGGCAACTTGCGTGTCAACCATTAGGGGGCGACATAACCTTTTCTTATCCGTGTAAAATTTGAGCCAGGAGCCAGGAGGTTTAATACAATGTTATCAGAAACTGTGAGATGTATTTCTGTTTATTTGCGTTCCTCATACTCATTGTGTAGGATAATAGTTTTCTTATATTTTTAAAACATTCATATTAGTGTAAGATATAGGGCAAAAACTAAATAAATTAATATATATTTTTTGTTTTTGTAACTTTTTTGTTTTTTAAAAAAAGAGGGAAGCATTGCGTATCTCTCTGGATCAAAGGATTCCAGTAAACTGGGTTGGTTTCACTTGGAAAGCCTTGGAGCTTCAGATGGTGTTGCTCGGTAAGCTTCTTAGGACGCACGACCGTGACAGATGTAGAGAATGCCAATCAGCTTCTCCCGCAGCGCAGAGAAACTTCAGTCAGCCTTCTTTATACTTATGGCACACTTCACGGTAAACCAGCTCACCGACTTGCTGCTGACAACCAAAACATTAACGGGACCGCGTTAGAAAGATGGAGCATCTGCGGTGCGTCTAGAGCGACAAATATTTTAGACCAAATCCTGTTCCGTAAGCAGAAAGAAGCATGTTACCCCGCGACGTCGGGAACCAGAAGCCCTGCCGTGTTTCAGAGCCGTTTGACGGAGGAGACCGACCCACGGTCCCGCCGCGGCGCTTCAAGAACCGGGATTTCCCTGTGAGCGCAAGGCGCCGCCGGTCCGGCTCCACTCCCGAGCGCAAGATGAACTGCGTTCTGGTCGGTGACGGAGCCGTGGGCAAGACCAGCCTCATCGTGAGCTACACCACCAACGGATATCCCACCGAGTACGTTCCCACGGCCTTTGACAACTTCACCGGTGAGCCCTACCAGCAGCGCGGCGCGGCACGCACGCGTTTTTACGCGGTTTGGCACCATGCGTCTTGTATGTTTTGTAGAGGTTTTATCCCTCTGTTACAGATCTCCTTTGCGCCGTTTTCTCGCAAAGTTTCAAAATAAATGTTAATGCGTCAAACTGAGACAAGGGGGGTTGGTGTTTTTGGATTCTTTTAGTGATGGTTGTGGTTGACGGGAAACCAGTCAGACTGCAGCTGTGTGACACTGCTGGTCAGGTGAGTTTGTTTTTGCATTTTATTAAATAGGCTATACGTGAGTTCTTGCTCCATAATTTGTGGCTGCAGTAAGTTTCAACTCTGATTATTTCTTCCCCGACAATGCATCACCATGATAGAAATGGGGGCCAGTTGATGAACCAGTTAATGTAAGTCACTGTTGGCAGATCCTTCCCTGTATTTGTTATTTGGCCTTGCTGTCTTGGTCAGAACCAATGTAATAGCTCCACACCACCCCCTGCAGGAGAAGAAGAAAAAAGCCTGTGCTGTGGCCATTAGGCCCATAGATATCCATAATAAAGGCTAGATGTCTCGTCCGCGCTGCTGGCCAATGGGGGTCGACGTCCGCACGTGGCGGCCATCTTGCCACAGGCAGCTCGCTCATTCGTAACATTGCGTTTCAACGGCGCATGTACTTAAATAACCATAACTTCCTCAATTGTCTAACGATTCTCAAACTGTTTGGTTTGTTAAACAAAAGTCAGACATGTAGTTATGACACTGCACACTTATGAATAATTATAACCATGGAATTTCATATGAAAAGAACATTGAATAGAACAAACAGGTGCAATAAATATACACACGCACAAGGTATTTATGTTAAATCAATATATGCTATTAAAACTCAGTGTACAGAATTACAACATGATATATATATATATATATATATATATATATATATATAGACACTTTTATTTGGGTGTGATTAATTATTTCACAGTCCTAATTTATTTATATTTACATACACACTTTTATAATATGAATATTACTGTTATAATAAAATATGAAATACTGACAAAAAAAGCTTATTATGTGGCAACCTCTTGGTGTAGAAGCATAATCCAGGTTTCAAATTAAAGGCAACACTTTGAAGTTTCATGTAGACTATTCGGATTATATATCAGAAGTAATTACACAAAAGTTCCTATTTTAAACCATTATAAAAGTGACATTTATTTGCTATTAAAATTGGTACAATAGTCCCCTTCACAAGTATATATAGATGTAGCATGTTGAAATCCCCATCTACACTACTGTGATGGTATACACATGGAAGACAGAGATTTAAAAAATGACCCAAAAAACATAGCTTGGCTAATGCCCTTTGAAAAGGACGGTTTTATTGAGCTTCTGTTGCATGTTGTTGCTCTGTAAGATAAGGTTAGTTATTTTGGCAATGTGGTGCAGCCTTAACTTAAAAAACAAGGACACAACCAACATTAACAGCGTATGGTGGTGGCTGTCTATGCCATACTGTGTTTCTCCGATGTGCTCTTTGAACACAAACACATCCTCTGACCCTATCCTCTTCCTTACAATGTACACAACTTCTAGCACTTTGATCGGCTGTGATCGTCTGGTACATGAGGTCTGACGATTGACCCACTCTGCTGCCCTGACTACCATCACTGTGCCTTCTGATGGAATCACCAGACCTCCATTGTTTTTTAACTTCAGCAGGTGGTAGCTCTGGTCCTTGATGGCAGATGCAGCATCTGTTACCAAGCTGGCACGGCAGACATCACAGGACAGCTTTTTCAGAGCCCGTCGCACAACAAATCCTGAAATAAGAGTTGGTATATTAAAATAATTTATAATAACCATGGGGAAATTAAGGGAACATTTATCTTTTTGGACCATTGTGAGATTGATTTCCCTCAAATTTACACCAAAGATTAATTGTCATACAATCGTTATTGGTGTCAGTAAAACCTATATAATTGACCAGTGGTCTCAGCCTTGATAACCTGCGCAAGTAGCCGTGATGCACAACTATGCTGCATGATTAAGTCATTTTTCGACAAGAAAATCTGCAATTTCGACATGTTCAAGCATCAAGAATTATAGCCACGTTCATAACGTTTGTAAGAAACCAAACTGTTTGTAAATCCGTTAAGAATTCAATGAGATAAGAGTATTTGTGTTCGTGCTGATCACTCACCTTACATTAGGTACCACAGAGCACGCCAGAAAGCTTGCCTGAGGCAAGATGGCCGCCGGTGATGACGTTTGAGACTCCGCCGTAAGACATCTAGCCTTTATTATGGATATCTATGATTAGGCCCCTGTCACCCTGTGCTCCATCGCCCTCCTTTTGGTTGAGTGCTTGCTTCTGAAAAAGGAAACTCTCCTCTCGACCAGTTGCAGTGCTGCTCTGCAAGAGAGGAGAGCAAAAAACAAATTGAGCATGCTATCTATGAGTTTTTATTTACAACAGAAGGGCAATAACTATTCTTGCGACAATGTTACCTGTAATATATGTTGAATGTTTTCTTTTATTTTGATAAAGAGGTTTGGGGAAAAACATGGAATATATACACACACCATCTTAATTTAGTAATGTTAATTCCCATCCAATTATAACAGAGACAGAACAACAGTGTTACAAAAAGACCGGGGCAATACAAACTCAAACATACATGGGCCTCATCCTCATCCAGCAAGACACACATATTCTTTTTTGCATTGATGCTAAGTTATGGCAAGCGACTGATTTAATATTGTGCTTCCTTAGTGACTATATATATGTTGCAATTATTTCAACCCAGTTTCGTTATTGTTTAGGATATTAAATCTATTAGCTGTTGAGCTGTTTTTAGAGCGACAAAAGTAACAGAAGTAAGATGATATTAGCTGGTTAATTAGTGAGTCTGTCTGCTCAGGCAGCCAGACTGTAGTCTGCTGCCAAACAGATATGCCACCTGTTCCTTGCCAACTGTTATTTCCAAACAACTGAATTTATTTTTGCTGTAATTTGTAATTTCCCACCAGCTGACTAGCAGTGCACATCAACCTGTGAAGGAATGGCAAGGATGCACTGCTCAGTAAATAATTTAGCCAGAAAATAAAAAAACTTAATCTGGCACTTTCTGGTCCATCACAAAATACTTACTTACCAGTTGCTATACAGCGATAGGAATGATATGATAGAATAAATAAAAAGGTAGATCTTCATACTGGGAATGGGTTTGGTCATAGGTCAGATTAGACATTAAATAAGGGTGCAGATTAAAGAGCCATTCCTCTCCATTTGGTTCTGAATAATCCAGACCTCAGAATCTTTTATTTTGATCAAACATTTAGTTCATTTATTGAATATATACCGTTCCCACACTCATATTAATGGTCTTATCCCTGATCTTATCAAAGATGTAAAAGGCCCTCAGCAGAATGTCATTTGGAGACCCCTCCGACCTCCATTTTCTATGGTTGATCATTGTTGAATTTTGCATGAAAATGACTTCACTGATGAAACAAATTGTTGGAATTTAACCTTCTTATTAGCAGCTGTGCAGGCAGGATTTGCTGTGTGTTTTTGATCTGTGGACATTGCTCTTGCTGGATGTTTAATGTCATCCTGCAGGACGGTGAAAGTCTCGAGTCTTTCGCAGCCTCTAACAGGGTTTCTTTTCTTTGTTGAACTAGAATTCAGACTAAAAGGCATCTCAATATAAATGCATCCCACAGTTTTTGAATTAAAACCTGTTGTTTCCTTGTCCTCTCACTTCATAAATATGCACATTTGACATTTGTCTTTTACATGAAGTCTCAAAGAGTTTGAAGTCTGTGGTTGGAACGTGACAAGATGTAGAAAAATGTAAAGGGGATTTAAAACTGTTATAAGGCACTGAAGTGTTCATAACTTGTTTTAGCCAACCTATATAGAAAGGCCTTATATAGGAAAAACTGAAGGGACTTCTGAAGAGTGCTCTGGATTTTATAAAGGTAACTGTAATGGGTAATGCTTAAAGAACCCGATATTTCGACCGGACACAAAGTTACGTTTTGAAAAGGTTTAATGAAGGAATATTCAATACTGGCAGATAAGGCAGGCAGGAACGGGCAGGGGACCAGAAGACGCAGATAGCGGGAGAACAGGACCAGAACAGGAGTAGCCGGAAGGATCAGACTGACCAGGGAGTTGCAGGAAGAGACCGAGCAGAACCAAGGATGAAAGCAGGAACTGACCAGAGTTGATGATGCAGGCCGAGGAACCACCAGGACAGGCAGAGCTAGCAGCTGGATCTTACAAGGAGCAAAACAGACTTGAGCTGCACACAGACACTTGAACCAAACTGTTTAAAAGGTATTAATTCAAATATTAGGCACCCAATTTCTGCTGGAAGAACATAGTTAAGATTTTCTTACAAAGAGGCTTCAAGTTTAGGTTATTAAATAATTCAAAAGTTACTTAATTTCATAGATCCTGACAGCATTTACTTGGACAACTTAAATACATGGTTCCACATGTGAAAATAAATAAATAAATGTTTCCATGGTACCAACATGTAAGACTTAATATTACAGGTCCAAATCAAAACTCGCGTTGGTTTAACCCTGTTTCAATAAAAAAATGTGAAAGATTAAAAAAGAGAAGAATTTAAAGTAGTTCTATTCAACAAATCACATATTACAGGTTTTAGAGAATGCAGACGTTTAAATCTTTAGTTGAAAATGTTGTCCTGCGGTTTTCTAAGGGAGCTCCAACCCTTCAAACTGAAGATCTTTGTGAACGTGTCATGTGACTCATCCATCTCCTCTGCTCACTCTCCTTGCAGGATGAGCTGGAGCGCCTCCGGCCGCTCTGCTACAAGAACGCCGATGTCTTCCTCCTTTGCTACAGCGTGGTTCGCCCCTGCTCTTTCCGCAACCTCACCAACAAATGGGTTCCTGAGATTCATCAACTCTGCCCCAGTGTCCCCCTGGTCCTGGTTGGTACCCAGCTGGACCTGAGAGAAGACGTTGAAGTTCTGATTCACCTGGCACAGAACCAGCAGCGGCCAGTGAGCACAGAGGAAGGCCAGAGGCTGGCCTTGGAGCTCGGGGCAGTGAGCTTCTCAGAGTGCTCAGCGCTGACTCAGAAGAACCTGAAAGACACTTTTGACGCCGCCATCTTGGCCAGCTTCCAGCAGATAGACAGTAATGTGGTCGAGCAGCAGAGGCTGACTCTGAGGAAGAAGACCCCCGATAAGATTAAGAGCCTCTCAGAGAACTGGTGGAGGAAGCTCAACTGTCTGATTGGAGAGGGGAGTTGTGAACTCAAATAGGAAGCCGCAATTAGACGCTTTTAGCTTTTAATGTAGCCAGCTGTGCAGCGAAGGCATCATACACACACTGACACACACACATACACACACACACACACACACACACAGACAGGACTACGCAGCAAACTGCAGACAACTTTCAAATATGTTTAAGCTTTCCCACTTTCCCACCAATATACTCAACTTCACTGTTAGCAAAGTTACTACAGAGTCTAGAAAAGTATGGACTTTATCCATCCATTAATCCATCTATCCATATTTAAAGAGTGACCACTTTAGAAATATTTCATATATAGTGAACTGTATTTATTTTAAAGTTGGATATAGAAGAACTGAAAACCTTAGACGTTTTAGTCTCTATATAATTTTGACTTGAAAAAAGGCGTAGGAATCCTGTGTTAGAAATAAAATAATTATAGTATTTATTCATGTATTTATTGCATATTATTTATTTTTGTAATGCCAGCACTAATCGTGTAATTCTTCCAAATTCTTAATAAACGTTTCTTACCTCTGATCAAAATAGGAGTTCTTTTTCACTGTGATTTAACGTTTAATGCAACAGTCCTGCATTCTTCATTTCCATTGTGACTTCTGCACTTTATCTTTCACTTGATGAACACAAGAGGTGTCAGGCCATCACCAGTGATCGGGTTCTGCAGCGCATTCCCTACATGGTTCTGCTGTGATCTTCAGTAAGGATTAAGATTACGCCCTCGCCCGGCTTTGCTCTCTGATTCAGAGTTGGCCTGTTGGAACTCCCTCTAATAGAAGTGGACAGGACCACCTGGGCTGGATTAGACCGGCATATGGAGCCCTATTTCCTCACCACAGAGACATCACGCCTCTAGAAGAAAGACAAGCTGTTTACCCTGCTGTAAAGATGATACAGTACCATTCAGAGGTGTACTCGTGGTAATGAGTGCAATAATAATCATGCATTTGAACTGTTCTTTCTCCACGGGTTGATAATTCTATAGAAAACTATTTCAATGATATTTAATGGTGGATTTTCCCTATAATTCACATATGTTCAGAATTATACATACCTGCACAAATATGTTATTTCCCAAATAATATTTCGACAGATGCCGCTTTGCAACATGTAGGAATTGCACAGTAGAAAGTTTCTTTCAATTGCCTGGATTCCTCGCATGCATCAGTTTTCACGTCAATACGGGATCATTGTCATGTTGGGACACAAGTTTTACTCCTCTGACTCAAAACGTCACTCTTGGATGAAAGGAAATGGGTTAGCGTTATCAGAAGCAATGCAGAACCAACCAAAGTCCAATCTTATCCCATACTGGAATATGCTGGAACAACAGTGTCAGTGAGTTGAACATCAGGATAAGCCTATGGTGTGTGGATTACAAATGAAGCGCCTGCCCTAAAATGGACACATTTCAGTACAACTCAACTTCAGCTTCAGAAGCCCGCGTTGGCAAGCCAAATGCTTTCTGCAGGTTTTTGGACTGCAGGGACACAAATTGAGATTTTTGGCCACAATAGTAAAAATATCATTATTTGAGTCAAGGTTAGACTTTCAAACCTGGGAAAACCGAATGGACTGCCAAGCATGATGGTGGCAGTATCATGCACTGAAAAAGGTGGGTCCCATAATACAACAAAGCACACAGCAGACATTAGTGTGGGTGGATGTAGGGATGTGGACTTTACTTTGTCACAATGTTTTGTGCTATTTGTTATGATAACCATAAAAGTAAGGATAAAAGTATTTGTAATTTAGTTACTGTTTATCAAGCAATCCATGGGTTACTGCAAACAGTTAGACGCAACAAACACAAAAATCCCTGTAAAAACATTAGTACACTTCTGACCAGAAGGAATTCAAATGGATAACTAAACTGCTCCCAGTAACAGGTTCCAGTTTTATTTTCAATATGTTGACATTATGGATGATGCTGTCTTGCAACCGAGAGAGGAAAAAATATTTCCAATAGTAAAAGTAACAATCCCAGCCATCCTGTCAGTGTTGGGAGTTTGAAAACATAATCAATGAGAGTTTAGGGGTTTCATTATACATTTAAGTTGTTCTAAAAAAAATCTTTCACAATTTGATTCATGTATCATTTTGAACCCCTGTGGATTATGGAAAAGGCAGTATAAATTAAAACTCTTGCTTCGAAACTTCATTGAAGTTGTTTGTTGCATAACCAGCTGAACCTGAAAACAGAACGGCCAACAAAAGGCCAAAACCAATCGTCACCTTCCTAAAATAATGGCCTGAGGGATTTTTTCCCCCACATAATAACTGATTGTCGTATTGTTTTGAGTTTTCTGAAAACCTGAAAAAAATTACTTAGGCCGTATTTTTCGGAAGGTGACATTCGTGCCATGCTGCTCACTACTTACCCACCTACTGTCAGTAGGTGGGTAAGTAGATGTATTTAGTTAATCCTTTAAGGGTTCCTCTCAATTCTTGGACAGAGCCTAATTGTTCTTCATTTTTGCAAATTAATTTCCATAAGTGTTTTCTGCACTGAGTACTTTTTTTAAATTATATTTTTATTAAACTATTTATTTAGTCATTATCTTTGTGATCTTATGGAAGACTAATGTGACTGTGTGCAGTGGTTAAACAGCGTCGCGTTTCTCTACTCACAAACAGGGAATTCAAACAGACCAATCAAAGGAAAGGGCATGCAAATCAGAGCAGCTATGTACCGCCTCCGTTGAAGGGCTGACCAATGGTTGTGGAGGTGGGCGGAGCTTTGTGGATAACAGCGCAGGATTCAAACTGAACATGGCTGCGGGGAAAGATGTTGACGAAAGCACACAAAATAGAAGGTAAAAACCATTTATTAGCGTCAGTAGGTGTTCATTAGTTTCAACATCAGAGAAGAGGCAACTTTTATGAAGGCATAAATCGAGCTTATACGGTTTTTTATAGGAGCTTATTCTGCCGTATCGCTCAGGTTCAGTAATAACAGGTGAAGCTAAGCAGTTAGCTGCAGAATGTTAGCTTTGCCTGTCATTTAGCATTAAAACGTGAGGCCGGGGACACTTTGGGAGCTTTCTAAATCTTTACTGATAGCTGGACGAGCAGCTGTAGGTCTTGTCCCTTGATGCTGGTGTTAGCATCTGATCCCCAGCTGGAAATTTGCTTTAGTGAAGGGCAGCTTTTTGAAAACTTAAAATTGAGCTACCTTTGGCCAGATCTAACTCAGAATGTTGTTTGAAAAGTGCAGCAGATCAGTCAGACCCAGACTGGATCGTTCTTCACTGAGAACTGACCCTTTAGAACCAAGTTTAGAGGTTCCCCCTCTAGATCGCACTTGTTGGGGTTCCTCAAAAGGACACATTCAGAAAGGGCAGGAAAGGATTATTCTAAAAGGTATTCTTCATGCGCAGTTGATAATTTATATAAAACTACAAAAAAATTGTAATTGAATGTTATTTTTATGTGTGTGTTCTATGAAAAGTCCAATCTACACCAAAACCCCATTTTTAAAGAGTTTGTAAATGGTGTAGACGTATCCAGGTCAGATTTATTTACGTGGACCCAGTGAATGATGCTCAAATGCTGGATAAAGCTGTGAAATGCCCCCTTTATAGCAATCTCTGAAATATATATGATTTCAGAGATCACACACTTATGTTTTTAGGAATGTAACTAGACAAATATGTATAGACTACAGCATACATAGGAACTTTATCCACCACCAAATCACTTGTATAACTTTGAGTCCTCGGGGCTTTGTATTTTTAAGGACATTAAATCTTTAAGATTTAATGTCCTTAAATCTTAAAGATTTAACAAGGGTTTAATATAGTGCTATTTAAACCTTGTGTTAGGACCTGTAGTAATGTGATCAGTACTTTCTACTGTCCACCTGGCAGAATGAGCCTGAACGACATTCCTGCAGTGTGAAAACTTTTATTTTTCACTTAAGCTAAAACATGAGCTCGTAGCCGATAGACGGATATCTGTAGTTTCCAAACCATGACTGTTTTTTGTGGTTGGAAATATTAAATATGTCTTCCTTTGTCAAGCAAAGGAAAAGTGTAGTATTATGTTTAAGCCAGCTAACTGCCAGTGCACAGCAACAGTAGAGGATGGGCTGCATATCTGCTTCTTCCAGCTGGGAAAAAAAACAAAATATAAATATAAAAACTGTTTTAAACCATAGGAATGATATGATGGCAATTTGTAGAATTTTGAAAACCTTGGCGTACCTTGATACCTGTAAGCAGTCTAATCCTTGCTTAGTTAGACCTTCATCCCTGTTTTGTTCCTGGTAATTATTGCTTTTCACGGTTTTTGAGAGGGAAAAATAGTATTTTTGGTAACGATGCTGCCTTCAGCCCTATGTCATTTTTCCTGATCACTTTCAGCTAGCTGCCTGCCTAACTGCTGTGTCTCCCCCTCAGAAGCATGGTGACCCACAGTGAGGAATCGCCTGACGCCTCTTATTCTGTCAGACCACCCGTTATCTTCAACCCAGATTTCTTTGTTGAGAAACTGCGCCACGAGAACCCCGAAGCTTTCCTGGAGCTTGTGCTCAGTAACATAACTCGGCTCATCGATCTCCCCGGGACGGAGTTCGCCCAGCTCCTTGGTGAGGAGAGCCCTAAGACCCCAACCACAGGAAATGGAGGCTTCTTCCGCTCTCTTAACTTCCTTAAACGAAAAGGTAAAGATCACCCACATCATGTGGTGATGAATGCAGGTTTTATTTTCTTCACCTAAGTTGTTGTATTTATTTATGTCATTTTAAAACGACTTGATGATATAAAGTGAACAACTCTGGGATTGACTGTTCTCTGAAAGGGAAAGATTTTCAGATAAGCTTTCAGAGCTCCATAAACCTGGTAATAATTGACTGACTGCTTTAGAATCTTTGACTGAGAAAATATTTGGGTTTTCAAATGAACTAAGGGATTGATCAATAGTAAACAGCACGTCAGTTTGTCGGTGGAGGGTTGCCAGTTCAATCCCCCGCTCAGTCGTTATGTCCTTAGGCAAGACACTTCACCTGAATTGCCTGCTTGCGGTGGTCAGAGGGCCTGATGGCTGATGTATGGCAGCCTCGCCTCTGTCAGTCTGCCCCAGGGCAGCTGTGGCTACTAACACAGCTCACCACTGTCAGGGTGTGAATGACTGACTGTAGTGTAAAGCGCTTTGGGGTCGTCGGACTAGTTAAAGTAAATCGATTAATTTTAATATACAATTTATTAAGATTCAATTTTTGGAAAATCTGGATTTTATTTTGCCAATGCACTCATCGGGCTTCCATGAAGAGAATAGAAAGCAATGATGAATACATGGTTAGGAAAATAAAGTGTCACAATATTGTAAAGATGAAACTTTTTTGCCATAAGACGTGGCACTTTAATTTATTCATTTACTTAATTTTTTTTAAGTTATTTTGAAATTACACAAGTGAAGCCTGTGCTTAACTTTCTGTAATACCACAAGATTGTTATATTTTAATAGTTTACTATGGCGGTGCCTGCCTTTTTTTTTTTTGCAAGCTTGTATTTAGTTACACTTTGAATTCAGTTCAACTCCCAGATGAAATCCTTGATATAACAGCAAGTTTTTAAAAGTATTTATTTTTGTGAAATGAAAATCAAGGGAAAAAATCGATTAATCGGATTTGGCATAATAAAATCTGAGAATTTATTTTCAAGCTTTATCGCCCAGCCCTACATTAAGGTGTCCACGTCGTGCTGTGGGGATGCTTTTTCAGAGCAGGGACAAGGTGGCTGCCAGCATCAGAGGATGTTGGATGGATGGAGATAAATACAGGGAGAAATAAACTTTCTATGGGACTTTAAAATACCCAAGATTTGTCACCTTGAGTCTGTTAAGCTGCATATTTAAGCTTTTCTACATTATTGTCTACAATGGAACTGAAGGTAGTCTAAAATGACATACTGTCTTTTGTCTAATGATAGTTCATGCCTGAACACAGACTCACACTAAAGACTGTCTGCTTCTGCTCAGGTCTCATGTATGTAGCAGGTCTTAGGCGGGCCTGTGGATGTGGACAACACTGGTTCTCCTTATTTAACACCAAAACATGTTTGTCTGCTCTGATCTGACTGCCAATGAGAAATACTTCAGCAAAGTCTCTTTTAAGACTTGAACCTTGTCTGGATGATTCACTCTCATGTGTCTTAATGCTTCTGCAGATAAAGGTGTTGTCTTTGGGACCCCTCTGACTGAGAGCTGCATTGCACAGATCTACCAGCTTATTGAGTACCTCAGCAAAAGTAAGACAACAAATAAATGTTTGTTCATCCTGGCTTTGTGCAACCTCATCTCTCTCTGGAATAAAAATAACTTCAGAACAGAAAGGAGCTTTTGGTTTATCCATGTGGACATTTAGGTTCTTGCATACTTTCCATATTCACCCTGAACAGCTAGCATCTTTTTTTTTTTGGGTGATGAGATTATGCATCTTGGTAAGGGATTACCTGTATCAAGTTGTGGCTTAGAATGCTGTCTAAATGTTTCACTGCAAATATCTTTTTTTTGTTTGATCCCAAACTCTCAGTTGCAACAATCTGTCTATTCTTAACATCCCTCCATCTGTTGTCTCCTTCTTCCCCGCATCCATCAGTCAGTACAGTCCTCTGTTTTCCATTCATCCATTGCTTGTTTGTTTTGCAGATTCCACATTTCAAGCATGATCACTGTAGAAATACTGTATTTGCCAAAGGGAAGTTTTTTGGGTTTTTGTTAGACTTTAGAAGGGACTGGGAAGTCTGGAAAATTGGGTCCAGACATCATGCTAAATGTGCAGGAGTCCAGTCTCCTAATGACAGACTTACAATCTGGTAGTGATAGTAATTACACAGATACAAACATACTGATACTGACCAAATAGTGCTCAGAACCATATTTGTAAGAAAGTAACGTTTATTTATAACGCGCCTTTCACAAACACAAAGTCACAAAGTGCTGCACAACATAAACAGTGTTTTCTAAAAACGCGCAGAGTCGGCAAAGCGACGTTTCAGCAAGAAACATTCACTTTTTATCAGCCAGCAGACTGAAAAGCTCTGTCCCGGTTAGTTTAAGTACATCCTGTTTGCAGTTAGACCCTCGTGGAGCTCACTTTACCATGACGCCTCAGACTACACTTTTTTAAAGTCTACTTTCTCAGTTATAAAATGATGAATCAATGTTCTGATTGGTATCTGCTCAGATCTACATGTGGAGGGGCTGTTTCGAGTGCCGGGGAATAGTGTTCGGCTGCACACCCTGAAGGAGCTCCTTAATAGCGGGGCTGATGTCGACCTGGCGGCCGGAGATTTTCACCCCAATGATGTGGCCACACTACTTAAGACTTTTCTGGGAGAGCTGCCAGAACCGCTGCTGACGCATCGACACTTCCATGTGCACCTTAAGATAGCTGGTAGGAAGATGCATGCATCTACTGTAAGGTTATGGAAGAAATGTCTAAAAAAAGTTGGATTAGTCACAAAAAGGATTAAGGTCTACATTTTAAACACATTTTTTCCCAGACATGACCCTGTTTGATGAGCAAGGCAATAAAACTGCAGTGCCAAACAAGGAACGGCAGATCGAGGCCCTGCAGCTCCTCTTCTTGTTGTTGCCCCAGGCCAACCGCTCGCTGCTCAAACTGCTGCTGGACCTGCTCTACCACACTGCCAAGCAGCAGGACAAGAACAAGATGTCCGCCTACAACCTGGCACTCATGTTTGCCCCGCATGTCCTCTGGCCCAGACATGTAAGATGTTACTGTTACACGTTAATCAGCCAAACCATTTCTATCCTTTAAGCCTCAGGTATTGGAATAAACAAAAATAGAAACCATTAAATGTCAATTTTCTACTCCGTCAGCCATTGAACCACTGACGGATCCCTGTAAGTGCTGCAGGTTGTTGGTTTTACTTTGTTCTCTCCTGCTTCAGATGACAGCCAGCGATCTTAAAGACAGTCTGAAGAAACTGAACTCCAGCATGGCCTTTCTCATCAAACATTCACAGAAACTCTTCAGGGTGATTGCTTTCTGCACACAATCTTCTTGTTAGTGATCCAGCAGACTGACTCATTAGAACCAAAGCCAAACAGAACTGGACAGAAACGTGTGTGAAAGTATTTTCATATGTTCCTTGAATGACTAACCTGTCCCTTGGTTGTTTAGGCTCCGGTCTACCTGCGGGAATATGCCAGGGTCCACTTTACCGGGACCAAGGTTCTGCAGAGTAAGGTGAGTTAAAGGTTGTTACTCCTTTAGGCCACTATCAGCATTGGGTTCAGCTTAAATAACCTGGAAGGAATTTTCAATTGTTTAATTAAATTTCTTAGTTTATTTTGTGTAGGAACAAATGTTAAGAGCAGAAGCACAAAAGGGCAAATTTTATCCGCCTACAATTTGGTTCAGTTTATTTGTTTAGTGCTGAGAAAAATCAAATCAATCCATTCATCAATCCAGCCTAATTCAACTCAGTACATTTTAATTCTATCCCAGTTAGAAGTTAAAATTTAATTTATAACACTTGTTGATAAAAGGTTATCCTTGTAAAAAAGGTGCAGCCAGTAGAATGGAGTTGTTAACTTTGCAGCAATCCCTCATTCCCTAATACTGAGCAAGCACATGGTGACGGTAGGAAGGAAAGACTAAAACGAGCTGGACCTTAAGGTGCATAGCCATGTTATTTTATAACTATTTTATTTATTTATACATCAGTAGCTCACTCTGGTTGCATATTACTATTATTATTATTATTACTATTACTATATAAAGCCGATATTACTAAAAATGTTTTTATGAAATATTATCACATCCTGCTGGCGTATTAGTTGTTATTTTGGTGTTTTATGCTTTCTTTTTGCTCAATTTGTTAGTAAATAAAGCCGTTCGTGTTTATTTACGATATTAACGGAGGTACGTACTGCGCATGTGCAGCAGGGGTTAAAACGAGGAGGCGGCTAACAGCTATTAGCATCTCCCAGCAAAACAATGAAGAATGGTCCAAGATCCAGTGAAAAAAAAACAACCCAAAAAATATGATTCTAAGAGGGAAAAGACTGGAATGTCGCTGGGAATCCAGTACGAACGTTGGTGTTCACTGAAGCTGAAGCTGAAGCCGCTGATCACTCAGGTGTGACCACAGAGTTGACTGACGTGAGTAAATGTTCTGATATGAAGCTCTTAAAGTTGCCGTTGATCGGTTTATTTAATTAATAACGGTTGGCTTTGATCACGCTGAGCTGCTGCTTTACTGAGAGGCATAGCAGAGGGTCAGGCTTGGTCCGGCAATATTTACAAGAGATTTATTAATGAAGCAAACCGCCGTTATGATAGTTCTGCGATACTGACGCTATAGATGTTGCCACGTCTGTTTATATCTCTTCATCGCGCCCGAGAGCAAATTATCTTTCGGCTCAAAAGGGACTATCAAAACGCCATCAAGATGGAGGTTTAGCGTATATAACCTAATTTAATCATGATCAAACAGTTTTTGGTCTTTTTTTTTTTGAATACATTTTAATTGTGCACAAAAGCCATGAAACATCTGAGGTAGACTGTTTCTTTTCCTTACGGAAAAATCTAATGGGATCACTTTTGTGTTGTTTGGGCTCCCCATTTAACCTTAGCTACTACACCGAGCATTTACATGTTCTCAGGGTTGTACTGCACTCAGCTCGCACATTCATTCAATAGGTGGGTCAGTCTCACTGAGCCACAGCCAGTTTGAAGTTTTAAAGGAACTATTCCTGATTCTGCTGAAATTCGGACCGTGAGTGAGGAGAACAGTTTAGTTTAAACTGTAAGCCCCGCCCCCAACAGTTTTTTCCTAATGAGAAACCCTCGATATGCACAAGACTAAACACACGCCTCAAGCTCGTTTCTGGAGGAAACAAGGCATTGTCGAGGGACTATTCTACGTTTTCTTTGACATAAATGGCTATGTCTCAGGTAAACTATATTTTCTTATGTGAAGGTCAACGCTGTTCTGTTTACACACCCTGTCGTGCACAGTGCTGCTGCTTAGGAATGGCTCTGCACCTGGTTGTGCCATTGGCAGAGAAAGTCATCCCTGGTTGTCCCTAGTTCTCTGCTTATTCCTACTAAAAAAGCTTGGACTCGCTCGATTGTGCAACCCATTACTTGATTGTCTTTAACTCATAATACATTTTTCTTAACCAGACAAAAATAAATTCAGGCATAGTTCCTTTAATGCTCATGTTAATTAGAACCCATTCACATGTGGCTCCCACAGGGCAAAGGACACTGGTCCATTATGTGCTGAGCTGCAGTCAGACTGCAGGACCATAACTGTGCATTTAGCGTTTTGTTGAGATTGACATGCATGTAAAACCCAGGGGAGCAGTAGAAAGAGGTGTGCAACGCTCAGGGTGGCAGTTTCAGTTAGATGTCCTGTTGGTGTTTTAACGGGCAGTGTGACCTGCTCTGTGTGGTCTCAGGACGATCTGGACCTGCTGGCAGTCAGCAGCTCTCCTGCTCAGCGGACGGTGTTGCCTCTGAAGAGGACGGCGGCTTTGGGCCCCAGCTCGCAGGAACAGTACCAGTCACCTGCTCAACAATACACGGAGGAGGCTTTGAAGGAGCTCTTCAGACATGTTCACCACAACATGCCCGACTCTGCCAAGAAGAAAAAACTTGTCCGACAGGTTGAATTCAGAAAACCTTTGCTTTTTTTAGACTCCATCTGCTTAGCATAAACATGACCACTCTTCATCAGAGTGAACAAGTCTGGTTTTTTAGGCTATTTTTGCTCTGATCTGTGTCCCGTGTTCAGCTTGTCAAACAGACTCCTTCAGGGACCTGTGGTGAGGACCATCTGGTCCCTCCAGCTGCCAGCAAGAAGCACCCACGGTCCCGCTCCTTTGGCGGCCTGATCAAGGTAAGGAAAGGGTCTCCATGATGTTGGTTTTAGAAGCTAAACAGGGTTTGCACATGTCATTCACAGTGACCTTTGCAGCAAAGAGCCATGCAAAGGTATTTTCAGCCCTTCAAGTGTTCCACAATTTGACACGTTACAAGCATACATTCAGTTTGTTCTCTTTTTATTACTGGATGAACATGAAGTGCATAATTTGAAGTTAAAGGACATTAACGCATGGTTTTCAAAATGGGTTACAGATAAAAAAAATCCCCAGACTGGTGCGTTGGTTTTCACTCCCCATAAATACTTTATTGAACCCCCTGTAACTGCAGTTACATTTGCAAATGTCTGGGGTATGTCTGCTTGCCTTGCACATCTAGAAAGGGGAATTATTTGCAGAATAAACAAAGTTCAGGAAGATTACACGGTCAGGATAGCCAAGCCTGGACCTGTCTGGCACATGAGCTCGCTTTGGCCTAAGCATTCCCCTGCAGGTCTGGCTCTATGTTTGGGGCTGTTATCCTGCTGGAAGGTGAACATCCCTCCCTTCTGCCTCTAGCAGCTGTTCTTCCAGGATTAGCCTCTTTTTAATTCCATCCATCAACTCTGACCTGTCCTGGTGTCTGCCGAAGAAAAAAACAACGTCCCATACGGCGTCGGCTCTGATCTGACCGGGGCACCTTCTGTGTTTGCCATGGTCCCTACATGACTCACGTAAACAGGGCTTCCTGTGGCTTTATTCTTGCCACTCTTCCATAAAGGCTACATTAGTCGGGCGCATGGCAGTTGTAATGTGGACAGATTCCCCCACCCAAGCTGAGGAGCTTTGCGGCTCCTCCAGAGTTACCGGGTCCGGAACATTCTCCCTGACCATGTTCCTTGGTCTTCATGATGCTGGTTGTTCTCTGATGTTCTCTAATAAGCCTCTGAGACTAGATACAGAACAGTGGCATTTATATGCAGAATCTCTTTTTATCAAGTCGATGACCTCTGAGGGCAAAATGCAACATTTGGGTTAAAGGTATTGGAGTAAAGTGGGTTTAATACAAATACACATCACACATTTCTGGTATTTATTTGTAAAGATCCTCCAAATCAATGTTTCTTTTTTTCCTTTTTCTTTTTTTTTGCTTTTTCTTCCATTTTATAGTCCTGCATTACTTTGTGATGGTCTATGATTTCAAATCTCAATAAAATCCATTATGTAAGTTGCAGTGTGTAACGTCATAATATGGGGACATGTTCTGCGTGGGGCTACAGAAGGAATGCACGTTAGGTCATGTTGGAGAATCCTGACATTAAGATGGCTCCAGTTGTAACTCTGCTTAGAAAACCACTTCATTCTCTTACCAAAAAGCAGATCATACAGTCTCGTTTTCTCTGCTTTCACAACTATTTGTCTATCCGTTGCTGCGCTACCAGCGAAAAGCTCGAGGCGAGCAGATGAGAGAGAGACACATCTCCCCTGAAGGTGCTGGAAGAAAGCTCTGTAAAGAAAATATCCTCCTGCAGCCGGTGAGCTACATGCTTTTATTAGTTAATTTCTTCCTTCTTTCTGCCATACCAGCTCATTTTTACAACTGTGATGTATTTCAGTGTGGAGCAGCTTGGCTGATGCTCCACTAGGGGGCACTGCCAGAGCATCCCTTGTGTGCCACCTTCTTTATTTGCTCTGTGTGCTTCTTTGTCCATCTTCAGGTGAACAGCCCATCAGCTGGTCCTGTCATGGGGAAAGCAGGGCTCATAGTGAAAAATCCAGACTTTATCTTTCACAAGGACAAAGCCTTCAAAGTTTCTAAGGTATGACGACGTATTTAAACTACTTTTGTAAAAATGGAAGAGCTTTTGTTCTTTTCTCAGCTCTCATAGCTTCAACACACACAGGAGTGGTAGGTGCAGGTTTTTACAGCCAAGACAGATGGCATTTTGATTCAGTATTTCAAATCTTAGAATCATTCTCACCATTTCTAAAAAAAAATTACAAAACAATTGATTGACTCTTTCCTTTCCTGAAGAAAAAAATGTAATCAATTTTATCAGCAGGCACATTAAAGTTCTATAAAGAATCAATGTTGGTAGTGTTGACTTTCTGGCCATGAGTCCAACATTTGTTCTGATCTGAGAGCCATCTTGTTGTCACTCTCCCTTGTGACATGGTGCTCCATCATGCTGGAAAATCTGCAGATTTTCATCAAATGATTTTGGATTGTTGGAAGAAGAGGATGTTTTGATCCTGCTCTTTGTTAATGGGATTCTTGTACGGCATCATTGTGACTGCAGTGGGTCGGAAGCAACCCCAGACATGGACTGCACCAGGATACCGATGTAGGGCTCCTGGCTGCTCTCGCGTTTTCTTCAATGGAAAACAATGATTCTGCAGATTTTCCAAACAGAAGGAAAATGAGAAATGAACTTCCTCTGGCCCACCCTTGAACTTCCTGCACAGTCTCAGTCTGTTCCTGAAGTTGTCCTGGGACAGAAGTAGCTTCCTTGCTGCCCTTCTTGTCATGAGGTCATTGTTGGAAAGTGCTTGCTTCACCCTGCCTGTAGATGGTCACACTTCCCTCCTGCCAGCATCAAGGCTGTGAAGAGCACAGTTAGCTAGAAGCCTGTCCTGGTGGTCATTCTCGCTTCACAGGGTTGGATGTCCCGATGCCTCCTTCACTCTCGCCACCCTTTCACGTCTTGATGCTGATTACACGACCATCCTGACCCGAATTTAGCTGATCATTTTGTGCCCAAGTAAAAATACCATAAACATGATTTTTGTTTGTTGCAAATGAGAATTTTTTGCTACAAAAGGTCCCTTCCATGAATTAAAATAGGTTTGATCAGACTGCATAATAGTCTAGCTACGGGGTGAGTTACTGCACAGAACCTTAGGGCTGCAGAGTTTTACGGAACTCAAACGCGTCACCAACCAAACTTTTTGCCAGGGCATTTTACAGTTTAATGTCCTCCTGAATGCTTTGTCCACCTGACCTCATAACTTGGATTCAGCAAAACGTCATTCCCAGATATTATTTATTTATTTATGTATTTATTGAGTCCATCAGTAACTATTGTTTTGTGCCTGTAGATCATATGCTGCGTTAAAGTCTGACCCAATGTGTAAACATCCATGCATGCTTCTCATCTCTCAGCAGGACTCTCCCTCAGTCTCCAGGATGTGTTTCTCTCCGGCTCAGGAGGTCTCGATGTGAAACCCAAACCCATCGCTCACGTCAGACTGGACTGGGACAGTATTAAACAATCATTATGCATGTGAATTCATCGGTTAAATCTGTCTTTCTAATGTAGGTCAGATTGAGCCAGCAGAGCCACACTAATATCTAAAGTTACTGTTGACTAAGTGGTACAAAGTTTGCATGTTTCATTTAGAAGGACATGTTAGGAATAATAATAGATTAGAGCCGTAATAACACATGTAGGGAATATAAGCAGCTCCTCCAGTAGCAGCAGATCAGTTGGTGGTGTTTGGGACAAGGGGGTTCTGCTTGTTACTGATTCAGAAACAATAACCACTGTCACACTGAAAAATGCAGACTGTGTAATGTACAGATTGTTTTGTATACAGTGTATATCTTTTTTATGGGAGTTGGGAGGGATATTTTGGGAGCTGTGTGTGTGTGAGGTGTGAATGGTCCTGCTACTGATCCAATGTCAGTGAGTTGTACCCCCCCCCTTTTCTTTTTTTGGCCCACACTAATTTTTAAAGGTTTTAGCTGAGCTCATAGCTCTGTTGCTAAATCAACTCGGTTTTCTTTTAATGAAACATTTAATGGAGCATTATCATTTTTGAGGTGTTTTTATTTATTTTCAATTGGGTTCGTTGATGGCAGGAGGTTATTTGTCCAACGGTGTTTGGAGGATTTGTTGATGGTTTATGTGGATGTTGAAAGAAGAAGTTGCAGCCTTATAATTTACTACATGACTCGATGATGAAAGCTCAGTTGTTTAATTGCAAGTTTGAAATGGAGAGACCCCACATCTTCAGCTCTGTCAACTAGTTTTCCTTAACAGAAGCTTCCTTGAAGGAGAAATTACATATTCCGTTCACAGTAACCTGGGAACTTATTCGAAGTCCAAACTGTTCTGGATCCCTCAGATATAAGTGATGGAGAGAGGTTTCTCCTTTAACATCAACTCTCTTACCCGAACGTTGGAAAAGTGCTGCGTCTGTGTCCTGTTTGGATTGTGGGAAGTTCTAAAGAAGTAAGTAAGAAAGATGGATTTTTGAAAGTGAATGAAGGCCTGAAGCTTACAGAAGGACAATAGTATACCTCATGTGTTTATTCTGCTGTTGGATGCCTTGTTCTCCTCTTTAGACACATCTGTTTTATTTTTCGTATCAAACTGATAGGTCTGTTGTCTAAAGACTAATTTGGGATTTAGTCTCCAGCCCTCAACGTTTCTGGTTCTGTAAAGACCATTAGTGGAAGATTTACATTGGATTCAATTAGGCTCATTTGGGATTTGGGTTCTAGATAAATTTTTACGTAGGGGAACATACTCAGAACCTGTGAGGTTGAAAACTGTTACACTGTGCTGAGAAATGTTATTTTCCAGTGAAACAAAGCGTTCCTCAGATGAAACCTGTTACATGTGAAACATGCAGCTGCGCATCTCTGGCCTGCATCTTCTTTGCACCCCAGTATGATTGAAATCTAGAGATTTTTTATATGCTCTTTTTATTAACGGGGGTATTTGAGATGTTAACAGGTCACTTTAATATTCTGTTTGATTTGTCCAAAAACAATGCTTCCAACATTGTGGTGAATTTTTCTAATATGTGGTTTTAACTGTGGTTCCCTGTTTTTGTATTATTTTTTTAATTGTAAAATAAGCTAACCGTGTACAGTTTGTGTTCCTTAGCAAACCACCTGCTTTGGATTAAATCTTTTTCATTTCCCACCAAACTGTTTACTGTGAGTTAATCTAAAGTTTCTGTGCACTGTGGTGCAGTACTTTGTTTCCCCACCAGATGATGCTGTCACACTGTCTTAGAAATAATAGATAGACCATCAACTTCTTTTTAATATTTATGTCACCGGGAAGGGTTCAATGTAAAGCTGGCTCACCAGCACCAGTTGGAACCAGATGATGTTCTCTTCCGTTCAATCTGATTTGGACCTCAGCTAAAGAACATGGACTCTTTAACACGATAAAACAGCTAAATAATGTAAACTGTCAAAACGTTTGTGTTCATGGTTTGTTGGCCCTGTTAAAAATATCTCTAGAAACAGGAAAAGTGTCCAGCATGGATGACCATAATCAGCCGGCAGAGAGCTGTGCAGAACCACAGGATGCCTCGTCTTGCTGCTAGAGATAAAGTTTCACTAAGGCTGCAGAAAGTTACATCCAGAGGAAAAAAAAAAGAGATAGAAGAGGATAACACTATCATTTATAAGCATTTACGAAATAGATTAAAAAGCAAAACATCTCTAATGTAAAAAAAAAAAAAAAAAAACATAATCGAGCTTTTTAACAAAAGCTAACAGGATGAAGGAGTCATTGTCAGTTTTTTTTTACCACAGTTTTTCGAATATTACATTTCATTATTGTAACTGCTGTCATCCATAAAGTTTCTGTTGCCATTTTTTTAAATTCTACTTACCGCTTTAAACTTGACAAGTTATATTGTTTCTCGTCAATAATGTCCCTCCTGCCAGTATTTAATAATAAGACATCTAGTATATTGTCTGATCTGGCACAGTTGTAGAATCTGCGAGAAGCAGCACCTTCAGACCAATCAGATCGTTCATATATCGAACCAGAGACATCCCTGAGTAGACGGGGACAGTCTCTTGTCAATTTGCATCAGACAGATAAAGACTGTAAAGTCTATGTGACTAAATACAGTGATATTTATTAGAATACTATTGAAACGATACTTTATTTCAGTAATTTATATTCAGCAGCTCAATTCACAGTGAAATTCATTATAAAGATGAATTACACACAGACTGATGCTTTCAAGCCATTATTTCAGTCAAAGGCATACTATGCAACATTTTTCAGTTAATTAATGTGTTCCATATCGTTTTGGATGATTAAATGAGTCATTTCAGGTTGAACAAAGGTTTTCTTGGCCGCCCTGGTGGTCTGTGGGGGAAATACCGCACTTCCAATTGCAGGAGCCCTCGGCCCGCGCCCACAGGCTCAGAATCTCGTGCAAGATCGCGAGAGTCGGTCTTGTTTTACGGCGAGAACATGTTTGTTGCTAGCGCAGTGGCGATATCTGTGCAGTTATCATGGCGGAACGGGCGATAAAACAGCGAAAGCCCATGTCGGAGCAGGCAAGAACGAGGAAAAGGGCTGTGGACAGAAAGAGGAGTCGTACACGGGTGAACATCGGGAAAGCTTTTTCCGAATGGCGAGAGCTAAACGAAAGAGAAGGCTGCAAGGCTGACGCGGACCTCGCGTTTCTGCTGATGCGATTGTAAGTAACATTGGAGGGTTTCCCTCACGCTACCGCCTCCCAACATTCCAAAAAACAAAAAAAACAAAAACTAACTCCATATGCGCGCAAGCTCCGCTGGACATCGGCGCAAAGCTCGTCTTCCCCCGCTCCGCCGGTTGCGCAAAGCTTGTCTTCCCCCCCCCCCCCCCCCCTCTCCCGCTCCGCGGGTCGTCTGGTAAGCAAATTCCTAGGGGAAACACTGAATTGGAATGGTTTCTCTCTCTCTGTGTGCATGTTCATACTTTCACTGTGTTAGTCATTGTTTGTACTGCCGTTTTTTTCGACTTTTGTATTCTTTGCGTTCGCCTGTCTGCTAAGCTCAAAACAACCGCGCCTGGCTTGACGGAGAAACCAGTACAACAGCTGAGCATATTTGCGACAGTGCACTTTTACTTTCGCCCTCTGGGGGGAGCCTCGCTGGAAAATCAATCCCGGTTGCATAGTATACCTGTAAGTATGATTTTCCACCTACAGCTAATTAAAGCGCCACATTTTAGATTGGAATATTACATCACATGGACCGCGGAACGGGTAGGGCCAGTAGGGCCGCGGCCCTACCTACTTTTGATGATCAAACATGTAAAATAATATATATAAATAAAATTAAAATATTCAATAGCTATTTTTTTTTCAAATGCACAGTAGTTTATGGCAGCAGCATCATTCTCCAATGAGAAAGCGATAAATCATCCCATCTAAAAATGTATTGGCTGATTGTGTCATGTGATGTAAACAAAAGTTTTCCCACCTCTGCGCTGCTTATGACCGCTGCTTCGTTAGCTTCGTTTGCTTCGTTAGCTTAGTTAACTGTGTCCACTGCAAGTGCTGAGAGGTGTTTCTCGTCCCTCCATTGTATCAAGACCTATCTGAGATCAACAATGACCCAGAAAAGACTAAATAGCTTGATGTGCGCCCACACACACACACACAGGGATCTTTTGACCACAGTGGATGCTTTGAGGATAGCCAGGGACTTCTCCAGCATAATGACAGACGGAGACACTTTTTCGGGAATATTTAGAGCATGGGTGAGTTTGACTTTTCTTTTTAAAGTATTTTTATTCTGTAAATATTGTGTTAGCTGTAATATAATGATTGTAAGTGGAAATAAATCCGGGGCGTGTGTGCTGGAACATCAGAAAAAAAGTTAAATAAAAGTTCGGTGCCGATTTTAATTATAACATGGCAGACACGTTTATCATGCTCAGGGACCACAGCCTATGAGAAAGCAATACATTCTGGTGTCTAAAAATGGATTGGCTTGTCTTGTGTCATGTGACGCAAATCAGTTGCGTGATCAAGGGGATGCTGGTGTTTTATGTGTATGCGGGCGCGTGCGTATGTGATGGGTAGTGGTATTGTGAGTATTGCCTGATGGGCCCGACCAATTTGAAATGCGTTCCGCGGTCCATGTTACATCAGACCAAAAAAATATTTCTTAAATAAAAATGGGCTTTATGAAAACTATGTTTAATACCTGCTTGTTATTTTCAATAAGGTACTTTTATTTTGACTAATGAACCCCATTGGAACACATATTCTAATTTATTGAATGACTGTATCCACAATACAAATCTGAGATTTTTGAACATATATGGCTAAATTTACTCTTGCTTTACCACTAATTGTAGTAATAGCGTTGCTTTAACTTCTGCTTGAAGTCCTTACATTTTTATGTAAATATTGAAAGATTATTATTTTTTGTTATACATACACAGTGCTGTTGTGAATAAAAAGAGCTGTGCAATATAAGATCCTGCAGGATCTTATATTGCACAACATGCCCTTAATTCTCGTCTTAGCGAGAATTAAGGGCATATTGACTCCAAGACCTCTTTGCTTTCAATCAGATCTGTGAGTATGTTAAAAATGTGTTTTTTTTATTTGTTTAATTTTCTGTTAGTCATTTGAGCATCATTCAGTTTGACCACAAAATGCCTCACCCCCATGCAGTTATACCTGATATTAAACCAAAAAAATATGCTTATTATCAGAATGGCTCTACCGTTGTGGCCAAACGGTTTTGAATGTTATTAACGGTGTGTTTTAGAAGTTTTAGTCTGAGGTATCACTTTTACATTGCAATACACAGAGTTAATGGATGCTTATTGCATATATATGCAATAAATTATTTAGTTTAAAAGTAACTATGTAAAGAAAATACTCTTTTTAAACATGTACAAAAGGATTATTACTTTATTTCAGTAGTCATATCATCACCGGCGTAGCTGTGGCAGAGTCAAACCTAAATCAAGCTATCAATTAAATCAGCAGACTGATTGCTAGAACAGAGCCAGATGTGCTTAAAGTTATAACAGCTGAGAAAGTTCTCTTCCTGTGTTACCAATGGTTACCTTCAACGAAAAGCATGCCCCCATCATCGGTTTGCATGGAAAGGACCTGACATGACACAAAATTGCTGCTAAGAACTTTGCATTTGAGAGAACACTTTTCTAGATCATCACTTCAAGGTGAGAGCTACAGTTTCAGTGAAGAAGCCTTTGGGACTTAAATGTCCAGCAAGCAACACATCCCACATCTGCCTGGGGAATCCGAAGCAGAATCATGTTGGCGTCAGACGACTGTTTGCTCAGCACTAGCAGCAGGTCAGAGGGAGTGCATCTGCTTGCAAAATCAGGTGCTTTTGGACACACGTTGTGACCAGAAGAACAAGTTTTTCTTGTATGGCTTCTGTTCAAGTAAAACACTAAGGCCCGACTGATGTTTTGTAGGAAGTAGTCCATCAGTCAGGATTTGGGTCAAAAGTTGATATCCAGTATGAGAGGCAGAAGTCATGATGAAGAAGGATCAAGACATAAAATGCCACACATTTATAAATTTGATGTACTTTATAATAAACATATTTGAAAATGTTTAGGAAATGTTCTTTGTTCTTCGCTATTAAAGATGCATGGAGAAAAAACATTGCTGAACCTAAACTCAACAGTCATGGCACTACTGAAAGCTACAGCCATGTCTGTAGATCTCCATTTGTACATGTCAGATGACAGTTTAGAAGCTTTTTGCATGAAGACACATACAGTATATCAGGACTGAAAACTGGTGTTATACTTCGAAATTGATAACCAGGATGGTTATTTATTATGGTTTGTCATGCAAGATAATCTCAATAGTATCCTAGATGTGTTGAACCTCATTTTTTAAACACAGACACGTGTGTCTGTGTCACACGTCTTCAAACAAAAGGTGCTGTGCGCACACATACGGCGCATGATGAACATGCTAGCACTGCATATTTGAAGGGATAGTTGTTTTAGTTCTGGATAATAAATGACTTTTGAACTAACTTTTACACAACAGTGGAAGCTTATGAGAAGAACATTCTATCTATCCCTCTGTGCCCAGGCAGCATCATCTTGAAAGAACAGGCTGAATGTGGGCTGAAAGTCAGTGTTACCCATTCTAGCGAGAGAAACAAGCAACCAGCTCTATACCTCTACCTTTTAAACAGTATAATTGAAGTCCAAAGTTGCTGATAATAAGTGGACATGGCAACACTGCTGGAAGCCTGGAACACTGTGCAGGAGTGAGCAGTCCCTTTTCCCCTCTGTCATCACTGTTTAATAAATGTGCAATAAATCCCTAAAGACTTTTAGGGTTACTTATTGTTGTAACATCAATAATATCAATATTGTTATATTTAACGTGCAATATTTTTGAATTGAAAAACATAAATCAAAATTATTTTCATCATTGCTGTGTAGAAACAAGTTTTTTTCTATTTTTATACATGCTGGTTGAATGTCCCTCAAGGATTGCCATAAGGCTGCCTCTAGCTGTTAAACTTCACATGTACATTGATTCATCATTCCCATTTATTCGTACCTAGTGAGGTTGAAAGAGGAACCAAGTGCAGAACCCAGAGCAGAACAAAGGGACATCAGAAAGAGCAATGGGGAGCATAAAATCAATGGAAGAAATCAGGAAAGAACTAAAAAAATCAGGAGTGTAATGAATAGGAGCTGAACAGAGAAAAACACAAGAAGTAATTCTAACAGAATACAAAATGTACATAGAACACAAGAATTAACTTAGAATGGGAGGAACTAGAGATCATAAACAGGAAAAAAATAGAAACATAAAGAAATCCAACTGAACTGAACACCTAAGGATTGTGATAATACAACTTCTGTAGAGTCCTTTGCACCATGAGGTTTTCCCTCATATGTCGACTTACAGTCATATGTAAAGTACAGACAACAATGGACTGAACACACATCTTTCAATTCAATTCAATTCAATTCAATTCAATTTTATTTATATAGCGCCAAATCATGAAACATGTCATCTCAAGGCACTTTACAAAATCAAGTTCAATCATATTATACAGATTGGGTCAGATTATACAGATTGGTCAAAATGTCCTATATAAGGAAACCAGTTGATTGCATCAAAGTCCCGACAAGCAGCATTCACTCCTGGGGAACCGTAGAGCTACAGGGAGAGTCGTCTGCATTGTACATGGCTTTGCTGCAATCCCTCATACTGAGCAAGCATGAAGCGACAGTGGGAAGAAAAACCACCCATTAACGGGAAAAAAAAACCTCCGGCAGAACCGGGCTCAGTATGAACGGTCATCTGCCTCGACCGACTGGGGTTACAGAAGACAGAGCAGAGATACAACAAGAGAGACAAAAAAAGCACAGAAGCACACATTGATCTAGTAATCTGTTCTACATTAGATGGTAATAGTCGGTGATCTGTCCTCCCTGGATGATTTCACAGTCAACAGAACGTCAGACCAGGTGTACCTACTATGAAGAAAAAAGAGAGAGAACAAAAAGTTAAAAGCTGAAATGACAACAGTCATTTCAATGTAATGCAATGCAAATCTGGAGAACAGTAGACTGGAGAACAGTAGAAATCAGTAGAGTGAGAAAAATAGGCTCTGATGTCCTCCAGCAGCCTAAGCCTATAGCAGCAAAACTATAAAGGTAGCTCAGAGTAACATGAGCCACTCTAGTTATAAGCTTTGTCAAAAAGGAAGGTTTTAAGATTAGTCTTAAAAGTAGACAGGGTGTCTGCTTCACGGACCAAAACTGGGAGTTGGTTCCACAGGAGAGGAGCCTGATAGCCAAAGGATCTGCCTCCCATTCTACTTTTAGAGACTCTAGGAACCACCAGCAGACCTGCAGTCTGAGAGCGAAGTGCTCTGTTAGGAACATACGGAGTAATCAGAGCTCTGATATATGATGGAGCTTGATTATTAAGGGCTTTATACGTTGAGGGATCCTGGTGAGCTGAATGAGTGAAGATACGTTTTTCCAGTTTGGACTGGCTGTGGTCTCTCCTTCACAAAGCGGACAATCCAGAAACAAGCAGCAGAGTCTGGGTCAAACAGGAGAGGTTTCTGTGGTGGTCTTTTGTAAAATATATTTACTGGGAAAATGGTACACCAAAACAACAGAATGTGGAAGAAATTTGGAGTTGTCAAAGAGTGACAATGATTTCCCTCAAAAATGTTAACATTCTGAATGTTATCGCCAGATACGCCTATTCTTATAATGATATTTAATTATTTTGGTTTAAAATGCTATTGCATGGATTGAAAAAAAAAGAAGCTAGTTCATACACACACTCTGAGAACAAAAGCATCAGTTCTGGATTCCTAGAAATCAATTCAAATGTATCTGCAGGAACCCCCCAACGGATCCACTTTTCCTTCACAAGCTATTATTGCCCCAGAAATAACAGAGTCCAGCCCCCCTGGAGATGTCAGCATCTTTTCCCTTCTTTTGTGGCAGATTATGGCCAAATGAGTCATTCAGTTCTGTTGCACAAAGGCCGCAGCTGGGCTCTGGCTGTAGCCAATTTGTTTTCCCTAACTTCTGAAGCCTGCCTGGTTAAATGAACCCATCATACAAAGTCTTCAGGGAGAGGACAATGCGAGGCCATCAGAAATAACCACTTGTGTACGGGGTTACATAAAAAGCTGGGGAAGCTGTGCCCCCAGTTGATAATGGTCACACTTTAAATCTGTGTGTTACTGCTGATGTAATTAGGTTCAATATTACTGCATTCTATGCTGCATGCCTTCCACTACATCTCGATGGTGTGAAACATTTGTCCTCATTTTGTATTCTTTGGTAATGCTGCAATGAAAAAAAGGAAGAAAAAAGAAGCCTGGTTTCTGAGGAGATTTGGTGTTGGTAGCGGGTACCAAGCCCAGACTGCATTTGAATTTCAAAGCCGTGTCAGCATATTCATAATAGATTTCTGAGTAAGCTCTGTGGGGGCCTATGGCATTCCGGTTATGCTGGTTATTGCTTGTCTCTGAATTGTGAAGAGAAATATTATCACCCTGAAGTACTTTAAATGTAATGTTAAACATTTGTTCAATTCTGACATAAGCTACTTTATTTAGGCAACAAAATTACCAGTAGCTGCACATTCAGATTAGAATTTAACTGAAGATGCTGGTTCAGTCAGCTGCTATTCTTGGTCAAGGTGTGCAGTGTCCTGCAGAAAACATGATTAAATATGAATGTAGTAAAACTTAAAAAGCATCACTAAGATTTGTGGTTAAGAAAGTTTCCGTGTTGGAGCAGATATTAAAGTTTGTATCCGGCTTTAAGTATCTCAGCCACAGCTCTAATGCTACAGTCAAACCTGTTACAAAGCTGATCTTGCTAACTCTAAAGAGGTAGTTGCCAACGAACGACACATTCAATTCAATTCAATTCAATTCAATTACATTTATATAGCGGCAATTCATGAAACATGTCATCTCAAGGCACTTTACAAAGTCAAATTCAATCATATTATACAGATTGGGTCAGATTATACAGATTGGTCAAACATTTCCTATATAAGGGAACCAGTTGATTGCATCAAAGTCCCAACAAGCAGCATTCACTCCTGGAGAAGCGTAGAGCCACAGGGAGAGTCGTCTGCATTGTCTATGGCTTTGCAGCAATCCCTCATACTGAGCAAGCATGAAGCGACAGTGGAAAGAAAAACCACCCATTAACGGGAAGGAAAAACCTCCATCAGAACCAGACTCAGTGTGAACGGTCATCTGCCTCGACCGACTGGGGGTTACAGAAGACAGAGCAGAGACACAACAAGACAGACAAAAAGCACAGAAGCACACATTGATCCAGTAATCTGTTCTACATTAGGTGGTAATAGCGGGTGATCTGTCTTCCCTGGATGATTTCACAGCTAATAAACGCCAGACCAGGTGTACCTACTATGAAGAAAAAAAAGAGAGAGAACAAAAAGTTAAAAGCTGAAATGACGACAAGCAATGCAAATCTTAGCTGTTGTTGTCAGGGAAACTGTTTACATGCCACATTGTTTGTACTGATTAAAAAGGTTTATTACAGTTTTGGTAACTAACCAATTCTGACTTTTAGTCAAACGAGATGTTGTCATGAAAGAGCGAATGATGAGCGTAACTCTGTTGCATAGGTAGGCCGCATCAGTGTTGTGCCAGGTTATTCTTAAAGGAGCAACAAGCAAAATTTCATTATTTTAGATAGAAAGAACAAACATTTATTTGTGAAGAACTAAAGGTATCTTTTGAGATGGACTATGGTATGACGTCACACTCTGTCTGTGTTGTTCTCCAGTCTCTTGTTTACAAAGCCGGGCCAGCCGCGCATGCATGTACGTGCATGCGAACAGCTTCCACTCAGGCATCGCTTAGCCCGTCCCTGCCCATAAAATCCCACCGCCAGGCACAACATGGCAGAGAGCATGCCCAGTTTATCAAAACATTCTCTTGCTAACACCATTATAAAGTTATGAGTTACTTACTTCTTCACTTGACATGTTCCTCTGAAAGATGATGCCGTTTTGCTGTGTTTTTATCCTTTGCAAATATGATTCTGTTTTAGTACATCAGCTGACAACATATTGAAACACATGTTTGTTATTATTTCTGTCACCTACCCACAGGAGGGTTGGACAGAATTGACTGAAGCTGCAACAGCAAACAGGACTTTTGATCTGTTTTTCAACTCCTATCCAGGAGTCTGAAGCTGCAGCTTCTCTGTATTTTCTCCATCTTTAGTTCATAAACAACCAACAGACACTGAACTCGCTTATGATCAAACAATCAGACTAATGGACTGTTTTAAACATTTGTTTCTTTTGTACCTATATAATATCTGTTTTATAATATATGCATTTTCACATATTTTGTTTATGCAATGCTTTTAAGCTCATGCTTTGTCATTTTCATTGAGTTTTCCCTCTGATTCACATTGGATTGCCTTGTGTGTGAACCACCTGTCAGTGGACAACTAGCTTCCGGACCGAGTGCCTACAGCAGGTGAGAATGGGAGAACAATCAACACTGGGCCCCCCCAGGGATGTGTCCTCTCCTCTTCCCACTGTATACTAACAGCTGCACATCTGTGAAACTACTAAAGTTTGCTGACGACACCACCGTAATTGGACTGATCCAGGATGGCGATGAGTCTGCATACAGACAGAAGGTGGATTGTCTGGTCCAGCAGGGGCGCCCAGAACCACCTGGTGCTAAATCCGCTAAAGACTGTAGCGATGACGGTGGACTTCAGGAGAACCCCGCTTACTCTGCCCCCCCTGCTTTCCTCAACAACAGCGTCTTCTGTGGATCACATCTGGTTCCTATAGGACCCACCCTCTCTAGGGACCTGAGATGGTCCTCACACATGTGTCAGAAGGGCCAGCAGAGACTGGACTTCTTGCGGCAACCTGAGAAGTACAAACTTCCTCAGGAGCAACTGATCATCTTCTACACTGCCGTCATTCAGTCGGCCGTATGCTCATCCATCTCTGCATGGTTCAGTTCATTCACAAAACTTGACAGGTCCAAACTGCAACCAACAATTAGGGCTGCAGAGAGCATCATCAGGACTGACCTTCCATACATTCATACCTGTACAGGTCCAAGGCCACTAAAAGGGCTGCTGAAATAGTTCTTGACCCAACTTATCCTCTTCAAAGGTTATTCAGATTAAAAATGAGCCAGAGCCACGAGCTATAAATGAGCCAGAGCCAGTTTCTACCCCCAGCTGATGTCTCTGATGAACACTTTACAGTCGGGGTAGCCAGCTACTCTACTAAGGAGAAGGAGAAAAAACAAAAACCTGTACATACTGCTCTTGTTCTCACCTTTTCCCCGTGAATAATGTCTTTTCTGTTAAAGATTGTAGTTGCTGTTCTGCTTACTGTTACTTGTCTGCTTGTTTCTTTGCGTGATGCAAGCGTTGGAACCCAAAGTCAAATTCGTTGCTTGTACCCTCAAACTTTGGAAAATAAAGTTGATTCTGAGCTAGAATTCAACTAACATTTTAAAAATGATAAAAACTGAAATGTTCCCTATATATTTAAACATGTAAATTCTCCTCAGAAATATTGATTCAGATCTAGTTGATCTGAATCAATCTAGTGCACATTGTTTCACCAGTTTTATTGATCCAATGTTTTATCTGTGCACACAGCAGAGCTTTCTCCTTGTTTCACTTGTGTCATTTGATCGCTCCACAAAATTGCCCGTGCCTCTCTGTTTTCTTGTCGTCTCCAGAGTCGGATACTTCAGAGTGATCACGACTTGCTCTCCGCTCCCTCCCTCTCTTCTCATCATGTCCATGGAGCCCTGGGCTCTTTTCTCCTCAGGGGAAGACAGTGCATGTGGGCAAGAAAGAAGAAGGGAAGAGAGAGAGCAGGGTGTAAGGGTTGGTGGTGGCGGTGAGGGGGTTAGTGGACCGCTGCTGTCACTGGAGGTGGCGGCTGCTGCTACTGAATAGATGTGAGTTCATTCTGGGCGCTGGTGTGTGTGTGTGTGTGTGTGTGCGTTGGGCGGGTATGTGGGAGGAGTCTTGGTGCTGTTATTTGTAAAAGCTTTTGATGGATGATTACTCTGGGTGTGTGAGATAGAGGGAGAGAGGGAGTACCCCCCCCCACCACCACCACCACCCCCTTTCTTTTTTTTTCCTTTTTCTAGTGGCTCACTGTTCGCTGCACAATGACTCAATGAAAAGTGGAGGGGAGAGGCAAGTGCACTGTATAGCTGCAAGAGAGAGAGAAAGCACAGAGAACACACAGGGGAGCAGAAGAAAAGAAACCAATTGGAGGAGCTGGAAAGCTGGGGACAAGCAGAAGAAGAGAATACACTTGTCCTTTTCCCCTCTCTTTATCTTTCGGAGATTCCACTCTGGGATCAAGTGGCAATTGAACTTCGGCCAACCGTGCTGAAAACATTCTCCTGCTCTTTCTGTCCACTTTCCAAAGACAGTATAAGTGTTGGTGTGGGGACAGGGAGAGGGAATCAGATCTCTCGGCTGATAAACCTGGAGTGTCGTGGAGGATGCCAGCAGGGGGAAGAAAGGATGGAGTCGGGTCAGCAGGCTGTGGGAGGATGGCAGTGGCAGTCATCCCGGGTCTGTGGACAATGCTGGCGTGGGCTGTCCTGGTGCTCCTGGTGGGTCAGGGAGGTGCCGAAGCCTGCCCCACTCCCTGCAGCTGCCTGGGGACCACGGTGGACTGCCACGGCCGGGGAATCCACTCTGTTCCCAAAAACATTCCCAGAGGGACTGAGAGGCTGTAAGTAGTCATACATGCTGCTATTTTCTTCTTCTCATCCCGACGACCAAATGATCTCACATACACAGACAGGCAAGGGGAATCCTTTAAAGTGACGGCATTCTGCTGCTCTCACTTAAAGGAGAAACAACCAATTTACACCTGGTTCTATTATTTACTCAGTGCCTTAGAGTGTAAGTTTATTTCTAAATCAGGGATTTAATAGCTGCACAAATATCATCAAACATACCCATTTATAAAACATGGTTTAAAGTAAAGCTAAACCACCGTGTTTCTGAACTCAGCTGCAAATGAATCTGCAGTGGTAGATGAAATTAGCAGCATGACCTAGTTGCTGTGTAGTTATCTTACTATGTGCGTACAGGACTAAATTGTTTCTTGCTCCTGACCAGTCGTGCCTTTTAACTTTATTTCTCTAAGACACTAATGCTGTTCTACAGCATTGTTTCCTGCTGCTTATCCTGGCTGCAACACCATGTTTGTTCTGGTATATTCTCTCAGGCTTCACTTTTACGGGCATATTGCTGTTCTTTTGCATCAAGTCACCATCATCTTTAAAGGAACATCAGGACTCCTTTGCTCCTGCCCACATTTCTCTCACATCTCTGTGTTATAAGAAACAAATCAGTGCTTGACAATCTGGGTAACAGGAAATGATTAATCTATGGAAAACAAAAACCAGCAAGGGCTTTGTCAAAAAAAATTACTATTGTCACATTTTCATTTTTAAAACAGAGTTTGTTGGCATTACTTACAAAATTCTGCCTTTTTACATTAAAACAGTAATAATTTGGTCGTTTATTAGCACCAGATCATGTTCATATGAATATTCTGGTGCAGACGGAGCCCTGTTCAATGTTCAGATAATGCTACATTGCATCATTTTTGTTATTCACAAGTCTGGTTAATTGCTAAGTAGTGTCTCTGCCCAGCAAAACGTAATTGAGAGGAAAGAGAATATGACTTTGCCTTTGTTTTGAAAAAATAAATAACATGGTGAAAGGTGAAAAGACTTCTCCATAAAGACATTCACTGACATCTAACTGTTGTTTAAATTTTTTTATGGTTGACCAAATGGGCCAAACAGATGTTACTTTTAACACCTTTGTGGGGTCTAAAAAATGCCAGTCTTTAAGAGGTTTGCTTGGGATCGATGAAAACAAGTACCCCTTGATCTGAAGTATCCACGAAAAGGATGTCCTGCGTTGACTTTCAGTGCTGCAACTCAGAAATGATCAGATTAGTTGTCACATTTATTCCAGACAGCTTGCATCTGCTCTTGTTTTATGTGACGTAAGTATTGAGGGGAGATGCAAGATGCCCGATGCAAGTACTAAAACATGTTTCGGACGCAGCTGTTTGCTGTGACAGCACATTGCAGAGAACCTCTTAAACGCACTGAGTTTTCTTCATTCCTGTGACTTTTTTTGTCTCCACTCCTTAGTTTTGAACTTGTTAAAGTAAATTTTTTATTACTATTTATCTAAATTTTAAAAACTTCATTAGAATTTAAAATATTGACAACAAATAATCATAAAAGAAAACCAAAATAACTGAACATGAAACAAACAATGTTCAGCTGTTCTTCATTTTCCTGTTTCTGAGGCCCAGCTACAGTATGCCGTATATTTAAAAAACAAACAAACAATCAAACAAACAAAAGATAATTGACTTAATGAAAAGTCTGTGTGTACACCAGTGGTGTGATATTAATTTTCCCAATGGACGAAATGAGTAACTAGAACTGTGGGTCAGTGTTAGCTCATTACCTGAACTAGGTTATTCCACGTTCAGAAGTCCCAACAGTCCTTTGCATTATTAGTGATGCAGACACAGATATATCAATGATGTGATGATATTGTGCAGAATGTGCTTGCAGTTTGATATGGTGTTAACTATACATTCTGTATAAGTCCTTCTGTTCTTAGCATGAGCTGACATTGGTACAGATGCTGGGATAGTAAAGTCCTAACAGAAAGTCGGCAGTTTTTGACCTCTAAATAAAAGGCAATGAAAAAAGGGTATTTGGATTTGCATATAGTAATAACTAGGGCTGTCAATCGATTAAAAAAAATAATCTAATTAATTACATACTCTGTAATTAATTAATCTAAATTAATCGCATATAATTTTTGCTGTGAAAGTATTTTAAATATTTAAATTCAAATGATTCAATGAATAATCAGCATTAGATACATTAAAGTTCAAAAACTCTTATTCACATTTCATGCCTTCAGACGTTTTAACATGTGTCGTTGTGGCATAGGTGGCACACAGTAATGTAGGGGACACAATGAAAATAAATGAACACTCCCCTCAATATCAACACTTTACAACAGTAAAGTGACGTCCGCGCTACTTCCGGGTTACGCCGGTAGGCAAAAGCAGGACTGTTCTCGCCAAACACCGTGACAAAACGGGTGAATAAAGCCGGGCATACACTGTACGAGTTTTTCAGTCGTGGTACTTATATACATCTCAAACTGTGCGACGGAACCGCGGGGTTTAAAAGTTCACCGATCACGATCTGTGTTCTCACACTGTACGTCGTGCCCCCTCCGGAAGAGGGGGGAGAGTTGGGTAGTACCCGCCGGCGCACGGGAGGCACCGGGCGTCGGGGGGAACGGAGGGGAGAGAGGAAAGACGAGACGCCCCGGCGGCCGCGCGGCACAGCAGACCGCTCGGGCCGCACCCCCCCGCGAGCGGAGGCGTACGGAAACAGACGGCCAGCGCATCGCGCGGACCGGAACGCTCGCCCTCCCCAACCCCCCCGCGAGCCGACGTCTGGGCCCCGCGGGTCCCGGGCCGGGCGGAGGTCGCTTCGGGGACGCCTGCTCCCCTCCCTCCCCGCCAGGGGAGGGAGAGGAGGGAAGGGCGCCCCCTCGTAGCTCTGCTTGAACAGCAGGATGCGCTCACGAAAACTCATGATGGCCGACTGAAACGATCTTGTGATACGTTATCTAAAGAAGAAAAATACGTCGAGAACTCGTTGTTTGCTCTGTTTGCGTCTGCCGCTGTGCTCGCCTTCTCCCTTCCAGTGAACTACCCTATACGATTAATTTGCATTATTTTTTTTAATCCATTATTTTTTTTTAAATTAATTAATCGAAATTAACACGTTATTTTGACAGCCCTAGTAATAACATTTTATGCATATTTATTTAAATAATACTCAATACATGTTTATTTTCCTGATTTTCCTTTGAGGTCTTGCACTATGAAACTTCCACTTTTATCAGTTGTGGTGCATTCCTGGCATGTTACATTCTGAACTGCACATCTTGAAGCGGATGCCTGGTGGATGCCTGAACATCGGCGCACATTTCCAACATCTGAGAAAAACTCTGCACTATTTGAATCTGTTGAAGTGAAACAACTTTAACTAATGATCTTTAAATGGAAATCTCTAATTTGATAACAGCTAAATTCAATCAATTTCCAATTAAAAAGTGGGTCACCAAAAGCTGACCTTCTATATTGATACTTTAATTTTGCACAATTGGAATTGCTGCAGAAACCCCCTTGTGTCCACTGTCTACTTCTGATCGTTCATGCGTCTTGAGAACGCTACACGGCTACAGGAGCCATGTAGCGTTCTCAGGGTGAACGTGTTTGTGTTTATACCTGGTGAGGTTATGTGTTTATTTCAGGTTCCAGAGTGCTTGTGTATGAATAATTGATGACTGTCAGGGGTGCTGGAAGAGATACATTATCCTGCTTCTCCCTTGGTTTACTGTAGCAAGGAGGTCTCTAGTTTAAGGCTGATAGCTTTACGATGTTGGATGGTGGCTCGGGCCAGAGGTCAAAGGGCCTGGAAAAGCTCTGAACCTTCAGTCTTATTTTTCGACTTGAAGAGTAAATGACAGAGAAGTGAAAAGATGTGTGTGTTAAGGAAATGTTCCTGCATAGCTACAGACGCTCGTTAGTTTAGAAGAACAGTGTCATTGAAACAAATATTGACCTTTCGAGTGCTTCACGTGAAATAATGATTTAAATCCAGCAGAAGTTGAATCCGACCAGGATCATACAAAGCTTTGTTTTTATCACAGAGTTTTTGGTTCAATTCTGAAAACAGTTGATTGGATCTTAAAGATTGGGCTATGATGTTATGCAAGAGTCTTTCAGCTTTATCTTGACATCCGTGACAGCTTTTTATTGGAACAACTCTCCTGATTAAAGGCTATTTGTTTTCCCCCAAACTAATGAAAGCCTAGAACCGCTGAGCCTGGGATCAGGGGATAAAAACAACCAATATTTGTATGGATCTGTTAGATGCTGGGATGTGCAGTAGTTATGTTAGTTTAAAAAGTAACCTGGAATAGCATGGCCCTAACCATTGGCTCCTTTTCTTTGATGGAAATTTCCATATGACGTTTTAAAGAATTTTTTATGTTTTTTTCCCCCAGTGTCCTGTCTAGCAATGTGGCAATAAGAATTGATGTCTCCAGTGTTGGGCAAGCTACTTGTCCAGTGTAGTGAGCTAAGCTATTAGCTACTCAACAATAAATTAAGCTTCACTACACAAAAGCTACCACCTATAGAAATATAGCAAGCTAAGTTACACAAATGTGTTAAAAGTAGCTTAACTACATCAGAAGCTACTTAACGTTGTACCAACCTAATGTCAGATCAATTCAAAATGAGTCTGATACACTGGTTAAAACATTTATTAAAGATCAGCCAATGACCTAACACAGTGTAGACATTGCTTTATGAGCAGCATAATAAAATACAAACTGAAGTAATTACTGCTAGAAATAAAACGTGCGGTGGCGTTAATAACGTTTGGTGGTGTTTTTTGCATATTATATTATCAGGAGGTTGTCTTTTATGTGCTCAGCCACTAGATTTAAAGGTGTTTTACCCAATAAGAACACTGCACCACCAGACACAACCAGGAGGTCCCTGATCGTTGGGGAAAGGCAAAAAGAAGATGCACCATAAGCTTTTTCATATTTCTTTTGTCATTTTAAACATGAAACTACCAAAGCACAAGCCAAGTAGTAGAACTAAATGTTGAAAAGAAATTAAAAGGAAAAGAAATTAAAAGCTAAATAAAATAAACCAGGTCACTTAATAAAGCTGCATTTTCTGTATGCTTTGTATTTATATTCACATGATAATATTGTCCGAATTAATAACATTTCTGTTAAAGATTTCATTTATCTTCTGCACCAAGGGCATAAGTAGGGCGAACAAGCAGAGTGAGTTTTGTGTAATATCAGACTTTATTATTGAACTAAGCAGGATTTAGACAGGATCAGAAAGGAAAGTGCATCTTCTTTCTGCCTTTCCTCAACGATCAGGGACCTCCTGGTTGTGTCTGGTGCTGCAGTGTTCTTATTGGGTAAAACGCCTTTAAATCTAGTGGCTGAGCACATAAAAGACAACCTCCTGATAATATAATATGCAAAAAAACGCCACCAAACGTTATTAACGCCACCGCACGTATTTTACGCGAGCGCGCGTTTTCTACGTCACCGCGCGTTCTGGCTGGAAACGCGCGGTAACGTAAAAAACGCGTGCTCGCGTAAAATACTGGTTGGAACTGCGCGTTATTGTACGGACGATAATTGGCCTCATCGGCTTGCCATAACAGATAGGAGAGGCAGAGTAGAAGCTCGCGCACGAACATGTCCAACCAACAACTCTGATTGATTGTTCACTCTGAATGTTGTTTCAAAATAGCAAACCTGGTTTCATTTCTTAGTTATGTCCTGGATTTTGTAGCGTTTGTGAACGCTACGTCGCTACTTGATCAAAAAAATAACGTCACTACAGGAAAGTTACTTGATTCATAAAGCAGCGACGCTACGGTCAAGCTACTGGAAAATGTAGTTTAACTAATAGCTTCGCTACATGTAGCGGCGCTACTGCCCATCACTGGATGTCTCAATGCCAAATAGAGCTCGACAGATTTTGCTTTCACAAGTGGAGCAAACAGCTTTCGCCATAATGCTCCGCTTGATTTGTGCGTGTAAATAGCTTTATTGTGATTCCTGCAGGGAGAATTTCAAATTATATGGACACTACAATGGGAAAGTAGGAGTAAAAGAAAAACAAGAAGAGAAAAAAAAGAAAGAAGAGGTGAAAGAAAGAAGAGATAAAAGGAAGAGAATGATAAAACGTCCTCTGTCTGCTCCATCACCTGGAAAGAGACGCAAAAAGAACAGCACAACCAACAGACATAAAGCAACAGATACAATCGTGTAACACCTTGATACCATTGCTAAATCATATGTATTATTATTTAAGCTGACATGTGTAATGTGATACCTAAAAAAGAAAGTAAAAGAAAATAAATAAATAAATTATAGCCTTTCTGTATATAAGTGAACATTTAATACCTGGGACCCAGCACCTGTGGGAGTTTGTCAGAGTGCACTAGTTTATGTGAAAATTATCCAAAAGGAAATAGTTCGATAGTGGTTGTGGAGAACCGAAGACCCACCTTCCCCGAGCACAGAGGCAGGAGTCAGGGGACCCGTAACCCCGGACTCCCAAAGGGGCCCCCAAAGCAGTGCGCCCGAGAGGCCCCGGGCCCCGGGCCCCGCCCCCCGCCCCCGCGGCAGGGGGCGGGGCTTAAAATTTTAAAGAAATTTTAAGACCAGAAATGTTACCTGCTCTTTCTCAATTGTGCTTTTGCATTTACACGTTTAAAATGCTTTTCCTTTGGAAAGGCAACATAGATCTTCATGTGTCAGCTGCAGGGTGACAGAAAAAAGACAAATAAAGAGGCCAAAAATGTGCTGCTAACATCTAACTTTTGATCACTGTAGAAAAGTGGTAACCTACCTCTGCAGTAGTCATGAATAATTTATCCATTCCTACACAAATCAGTATTGATGGAATCATAACTTTGGGGTTTACATTTTCATTTTCAATCTAGGTGAGGTATTTTGGGCTGCCAGAGGTGGCCAGACTCACTTTATAGAAATGCATCTTGTGAGAGGTGTGTTTCTCATGGAGGCTCTAAACCTGAAAGCAGTGTTCTGTCTGCACTGGAGTCTCACCCCAGTGGAACATTTCTGGAAACCCTCCAAAGGGAGGCATCCAGGAGCCATTCCAATCAGATGCCTGAACCGCCCCAGCTGCAAGCAGTGAAATCGTTCTCAATGGGGGGAGAGCTGCCCTCAGACAGGGAAGCACATCAGCTTCACTGTAAGAGTGAGTCTAGCCTCCATATGGAAGAAACTTGATTTAGTTGTTTGAATCTGGGATATCCTTCTTTTTGGGCATGATTCAGATTTCACGACCATAGCTGAAGGTTGGAATACAGATGTACCAGGAAATCAGGAGCCTCAATTTTTGGCTCAGCTCTTTCTTTAGCTGAACAGACTGGATAACCCCAAGCAGATGAATCACAAATCCATTCTATCCATTACCCTCTCCTTTCTACCATCACTTCTACCATTATTATCTAAGAATAGAGTGTATTTTCCATCGTATTTAGATGGCACCGACTCACAACTAAAGTCAAAAGAAACACAGATTCTGTATTAGTTTTCAAATAAGCTAGGACACTTATTTTAGGTTGCTAAACCTGTCTGCATGGAAAAGTATTAACGGATTTATGTATCCTCTATATCAAACTTTATACTTCTTTGTATATTATGTGATTTTTTTAATGTGGCTTTTAATCTCTGCTAAATGTTTTTTTTTAACCTCTTAATATTTTCTGGATTCTTTATTGCTTTTTCTTGTACATGCTACTGGGTCTGTAGATGGAAATTAGCTGAACAATAAACCAGATCTGGATTTATAATCTTTACTTAAATGTGAACTGCCATTCTGAGCAAACATTTGGCGATAGTGGACTGGAAAAATGTTTTAACAGGAAAGAGACTCCAGCAGAACTAGGATCTGGATGACAAACAGGTAAACACTGTAAAAAGTATGAATGGCTTTTTGTGTGTGCCATCCGAGTTTTGAAATGCCTGTTCAAAGGTCTCGGTGATCACTTGTCCCTCTCTGCTCTTCTGTTGTGTGGTGTCTCACAGAGATCAGTTCTAAATCTCCCTCATCTTTTCCTTCTTATTTGCAGCCACTTGGTTTACATACTTAGAAAACTTGGCCTTGCAGTTCACTTTTATGCAGATGATGGTCAGATCTGGATCCATATAAAGAAAAAAAAGTACATATATGTATACAAACTAAAAGCCACTACTTTTTATTTGACCAGAATAAAGTCTCATCGAGAGTAAGGTCCTGGCCAAGGGGCAGCAACAAATAAAACACAGAAAATGTGAAAATTAGGTACATTATAACATCGACCTCAAGAACTTTCAGTTTGGAGTAAAAGCATTCAATGAGATGAATTCAGTAATTTAATAGTTTTCTGTAGCAGATTCCAGGAGGATGGAGCAGAGTGAACCCAATATCCGGATGAGATTAAAGCCTGGATGCTACTTAAAAAAAAAGAACAATGTTATTGTTTTTGGTAAATGGCTTGTACTTGTATTGCGCTTTAACTAATCCGACAACCCCAAAGCGCTTTATACTACAGTCAGTCATTCACCAATTCACACCCTGATGGTGGTGAGCTATGTTAGTAGCCACAGCTGCCCTGGAGCAGACTGACAGAGCAGAGGCCGCCATGCATCAGCACCACCGGGCCCTCTGACCACTGCCAGCAGGCAATGCGGGTGAGTGCTTTGTACATCACTTGTCTCCAGATGAGGCAAATTGTTGCAGCATGTCCATGAGCTGGGCCTCAGAAGTTAGAGCATATTTTCCCCATTTTAACTTCCCTTCACTGGCTGCCTATTCCTTTTAGGATTCAATTCAAAATCTTAGATACACTCATATTGAGACTATTGGATCATTTTTCTAAAGGACACATCATAACCACCACTGGGCAAATATAGACATAGTCAATGGGACCTTTTGAACTGTGTATTGTTTCCCAGTCCCAGATAAATTAGCTCATCCTACAGCAGAGAGGAGTGACTCATTAAACAGTTATTTGTTAAAGGTCTTGTCGTCCAATGAGCATGTAAGGTGATCTGAGTGTGTGTCAGCTGGACTGCCAGCCACTGGGAGAAAGAGTCAGTGGTGTATGAGCTAGTCAGAGTGTGTGTTCAGTTAGCCCAGCTCTGAATTCCCTGGGAAGGCTGCTTGTGCAGAGTAATAACCGGGTCATTTATCAAGGTGACTGCACCAGTCAAACTAAACATCCCTTCTTGTTGGATTGTCATGGCAATGCTACAAAATGGACTGAATGCCCTTTGGGCTTTAATGAGTCTGGTTATTGTAGCAGAAAAAAGAGGAAGGGGTGTTACACAGACAGAGATGAGAGATGTATGAATGAGAGTGTGACTGCCGGCAGCTGAGTGTTATCATCATACGTAAGAACCTCGCTTTAAAACAATTATAACCCACATTTGTTATTCAATGTTTTATCTGATCAAAAGTAGTGCTTGACAAAATATTAAAAAGTTAATATTTTTTCTGCCTTGCAACCCTATGAACTTTTCACATTTTATGTAAATGTTTTATGTGTTAGACAAAGTGCCACAAAAACTGTTAGGCGGAAGGAACATTTGCATCTTTTTTTACAAATAGAAATCTGAACATTTGTGGTGTGGACTTTTATCTTGCCCCCTTTATGCTGAAACCCCTCGGGAAAATCCAGGACAATTAATCAGAATGATCAGAATTAACTTTATCTGACAAGTTTATGGGTACATAGAAGGAATTTGACTTCGGATTCCAGCGCTCGCATTCTCGAGAGAAAAGGAAAAAAAACAAAGACTATCAGAACAGCAACAGTCTATAGCAACAAAACAAAACAAATAAGTATAATATCCATCCATCCATTTTCTAACCCACTTAGTCCCTCATGGGGTCGCGGGGGTTGCTGGTGCCTATCTCCAGCGTTCACTGGGCGAGAGGCGGGGTACACCCTGAACAGGTCGCCAGTCTGTCGCAGGGCAATAAGTATAATATGTACAAGGCAAATTTTTTCTAATATATATACATATATGTATCTGTACATTTATACAGGGGTAAAAAACCTGCCGAGTTAGTGCAAATATGCTTATTGTTACTGCAGAGTAGCTGGCTACCCTGGCTATAAGGTGGCTGAGGATAGAAACTGGCTCTGTGTCGGCTAAAACAAGCCGACATACTAGCACCGACCTGATGGTAAAAGTCTGACTGACCTTTGAACAGGATGTGTTGGGTTGACAGCTATGTTAGCTGCCTTTTTACTGACCCTGGACGTGTACAGGTCATGAATGGAGGCAAGGTCAGTCCTGATGATCCTCTCTGCAGCTCTATTTGTTGGTTGAGGTTTGGACCTGTCTAGTGTTGAAGAGAAAAGGAGAGGGCAGAGGACACAAGATTCATCCAGGTTGTGGACCCAGGTTGACAGAATCCTCTGTTGACCACACTGCAGGGTGTCCAGCGAGGGGCCTCTGATGTCTTTTAGATACTTCAACACCAGGCGCTCAAAGGATTTCATAATCACAGACACAGCACAGGTTTTCAGACAGAGGGGGGAGACACCATCAGAGCAGTTTGAACAGTTGTTGGTGGGGAGTGTGGGGGGCCCATTGTGTAAGCCGTGAAGGTTGATGATCAAACCTGCAAAAAAAGTGGTTCAGATCCTCAGCTGGGTGGGATGTGTTCAGAAGTGATCTAAATGGTAAACAGAGTCCACCTTAGGGTAATTAAATCTAAGATTAAATCCAGCCGCTGTATGAAGACCTCAGAGATTTGTTAGAGAATGTTAGAGAATAAACAGCACCATGAAGACCAAGGAACACAGCAGACAGGTCAGGGAGAATGTTTTGGAGAAGTTTAAAACAGGTAATTAAACAAAACATCCCAAACTGTGCACATCTCATGGAGCTCTGTTCTATCAATTATCTGAAAATGGAAAGAGCATAACTCACAACATACCTAGGCATGGCCAGAAAAGCAGCCAAGATGCCTATGGTGACTTTGGAGAAGCTGCAGGGATGCGCTACTCAGGTGGGAGAATCTGTTGAAATGACATCTGGAATTGTGCATTCAACAAATATTTACTGTATGAAGAGGGTCAAGAATAAAGACATTTTAGAAAGATGGCCATAAGAACCCATGTTTGCAACAAACCATGTAGCAAAAGCCATGCCCTTGATATTGGGGCCGGCCCACCAACATTTGTTTAAATAATGAACATCTGAAATCGCAGTGTGCATGTCCAACACGCTCTCAGTAGACAGCCGTGGTTCATAAATACTACGGCCCCAAGCTCAGATCGTCCAACCAAAATACTGGAAATGCACACGTTATGTTTACCTTCTGCCAGAAAGTGTGCGACAATCCAGTGTTGGTTGTCCTTGCTGGCTCATTGAAGGATTGATGTGAATCTTTTCTGTTCAATCAATGAACAGTATTAGTGAGCCTTTATTTGTAATTTTATGTATAGAAATAAAATTACATTTAGCTTATGTAAAATGGCATTTCTAGTGTGGTGGTTTAAGCTAATGTATCTCTTTCATTTAAAACTGATCAAAGTCAGGTTGTATTAATCACAGAAGTATTAGTTGCTGCTAATAGGTGTTGAGTTTTTTTGTCCCATTTAACTTGTCGTGCCAGAGATGCCACTGGACATCACCCTTAGCAAACTATCACCATTGCAAAATATGGTAATGACAGCATCACGCTGTGAGGATGCTCTTCTCAAAGCTGTTCAGAGTTGATGGGAAGATGAATGGAGCTAAATTTGGAAAATCTTGGAAGAAAACATGTTAAGTCTCCCTCATACTTGGGCGTACTGTGCGCATACTGTGAGCCGTGCGGACTCTGTGCAGACGTTTTACACTTCATTGTTGAGCATACTTATTCCCTGTATTTCTAGTGATAAATTCATAAATTTCCCACACTTTCTACCTGTGGGATGAAGCAGGGGAATGGATAGCAGCATGTTAAATTAGCTAGTTGAGCACCTAGAACCGTTTTTTCTTCAGCAGTCCCCCACCGCACACCTGTCAGTGCAGCACAGACAGAGGCTGTGACGCTGCGCGTCCTTGCGACAGCCTGCTTGGAGCAGCTCAGTGTATCAGCTTGGTGTCACATAAAAAACAGTTTGATGTGAAGACTTCTTCCCACCAAGAAATTTATAATGTGACTTTGAGTGTTGTAAAAATTGAGCTTTGCGCGTATGAGTCTGCGTGGAGTCCACCTTGAGAATGCCATGGTCCACGTGGGCATCTGTGGACTTATGTCTGTGCAAGTATGTGGGAGCCTTTAGAGGTTGCAAAAGACTTGAGACTGGGGTAGAGGTCTACCTTCCAGCAGGACATTGACCAGGAACATACAGTCAGAGCTGCAAAGGAATGGGTGTGATCAAAAATATTTCCGCTTTGAAAGGACCCAAGGACTAGACCAAAGGAGCAGAAATCTTAGTCTCCATGTGCAAAACTACAACAAACAAGTTATACCACAAAAGACTTGCAGTTTGTACTAAAAAGTGTTTCGATTAAGTATTAATTCAAGGGCTCAGCACATGTTTATAATTTTTATTTGCAAAAAAGTTAAAACAATGTTTTTGTATCTCTCTGAACCTACCTATAGCTCAGTGACGTGCGGTAGGGTTCATAGCTGGTGAGGCACTGATGTCATCAGAGTCAGATTTACAAATATATACACTCTACAGAGTGGACTCGTTGCAAAGTGCTGAAGGAGACTGATTGTGCCAAATAAATTCACCAAGAGACATGGAAAAAATATTGATTCTTTGATGAAAAAAAATAATACTAAATTATTTGTCATTTGATTGGTGACAGTTTGTGTTATGATGGATTTCTGCATTTGTAACACATTCTAAAAATTTAACACACATTACGCACATTTCATTACAAAAACAAAACATGAATAATTATCGCTGTCTTACCTCTACTTATAAATGAAGTCCAAGCCGCGCTCTTTCTGAACAAAAATATCGATCACGTTGTACGTTCGCTAATTCAGACTATTCAACTATGCGTCGCTTAACATACGGCGCACACTCCGTTGCTCTTATTGGTTGTAGGTCTATCCAATTGAGTGCAGAGGAATTTTTTTTCCTGGTTCGTTCGAAACACGCCCCATAATCACAGCTCTATGGAGCAGTATCAGACTCAAATTCTGACTAGAATTGAGTATGACCATGTCAGGCTAGTTATGATCGTCCAGCAGCACGAAAACATGTTACCTGCACACAGTTTGATGACCAAAACACAATTCGTAATCCACATATATTAAATTGAGGAAAATCAGTTCATAACTGTTTGAACAATTGAATTTATGATCTAGAGACAGGAAGATGCATTCACAGAATGGAAGCCAGCGCATTGGGATTGCGCAATCCCGGGGAGGCCAAGCTCACTGCGGCCTCATCGGCTTCGCTATCAAGCGCCACCAAGGATTTACATGAGAAATAGCGAGAAGTCTGCTATTTTAAAAATAATATGATAAAAACTGAGGAAATTAGATAAAAAAAGAACTTTTATTACAAATGAGTGAATCACAATTTATATTATGTTATCATTATTATATATTTTCTTTTTTTCCATCATGACAAGTGAGGCCTGGCCTCACTTGCCTCCCCTGACTGCACGTCACTGCTATAGCTGTCTGTCTGTATGTGACAATACAGTATATTTGCAGGGAAACAATTATCTTTCTTACATTCTTGTATTCTTACTATAAAGATATTGTCTTAGTAATTCACTGCAAAAGTAATAGTAAATAAATAAATTGAAAAATGTATCCTTGCTTTTTGTCTTTTTCGTTTGCGAAAACCTACTCATAGTTAAAATTCATCCACTGAAAAACAAACCAAGTTAAGCATGCAGAAGTAATGATCTGATTTGGCATTAACTGGGTGCAAATGCAGATGGCTGATGGGTATGTAAATGGGTCCATTTGCAAGAATCTGGCACATCTTGGGTTTGCATGAGGCTGGGTAGTCCCTTTGTACAACTCCCCAACATGTGAGATGTAGAGATGTCTCAGTGACCCGATTTGAGAACCAAATGGTGGATAATTAAGCCCAAAATTATTCATACAGATTCATACAAATTTACATTTTTTTAAAACATGTTTTTTTTTGTTCAAACAGCATAACATAATACTCAAAATTCTATGTTGTTCCAAGGCATCCTTACTACTCTGATTAAATGAGAACGTCAACACATGAAGAGGAAGGAAAATGTGATATTATTTAAAAATGATTTATACATAAAAATCTGAAGAGTGCATTTGTACGTGTAGAGCATATGAGAAGAGGACATTTTCAGCTCATGCCAAAGATTCTTAGTCAAATTAAGGTCTGGGTTCTGACTGGGCCATTCTAACTCATGAATTTGATTTCGTCTCAAACTCAAATCATTGAGGCCTGGTGTACCATAACCTTTAGATGTGTCCCTTGCTCTACACACCTGAACCAAATTGCTAAACTGCCACAATAGCTACGTTGATATGGACAAAAATAATTGGAATACACGGCCGATCAGAATAAAAATGTGTTGTGTAAACAAAACAAGCAGAATATTGTGATCAGATTAAGCTCAATCGGAATGAAATTGTATACCGAATGAGAGGGGTGGTTTATGCCGATTGATAATCTGATCAACATGCATATAAACACTTGTCAGGCTCATTATTACGAATCTGGCAAACTAACCCTCGTGTGCTTGTGCCCGACGCAAACGTGACGTATTTCCATCTTGTTGAGTAGCGGAAATACAACGGGAAGCAAAACTGTTGGGGATATAACATTTCTATTCGAAACACTAAAAGAACTTGAAATTAACTTAAAATCACACTATAAGGTGCACTTAATTTTCTCAAAAATGTATGGTGCGCCTTATAATCCAGTGCGCCTTATAAATGATTACCGTTGCGCTTACTGACTGATTTTATGTGGTACAATGCGCTCAAAAATCAGTTAAAATGTGTAAGTACCTAGTAAGCAACGAAGCTCAATGGATATTTGGAGCATTACAGTACACTGTGTCACTACCTGATTGGACCCCTGAGCTGTCTATAAGACTGCCTGACTGTAATGTCTAAACTAGAAGTCCATTCATGGGCGTAGCTCACTCAGCAGAGATCCACCCTTACAGGTACGTGTATAGCTTCATTTTTACGACTTCTTGGAGGCAAGAAGTCTTTACATCAAACTGTGTTACATTTGACACCGAGCTTGATACACTGAGCTGCTCCAAGCAGATGGTCGCAAGGATGCGGGGCATCACAGTCCCTCTCTGTTCTCACTGACAGGTGCGCGGTGGGAGCCTGCTGGAAAAGAAACAGCTCTAGGTTATCAGCTAGCTAATCACACATTTTACCATCTGTTCCGCTGCTTCGTCCCACAGTGTAGGAATTGTAGGAATTTGTCACAAGAAATGTAGGAAATAGTGGAGAGTCAGTGTGGAGTCCGCACAGCTCAAAGTATGCAGACAGTACACCTGAGTATGTGGGAGCCTTCAGGCAGCCCGCGCCTGGAGTACGCGCTAGCAACAATAAACCTAGTAAGTTAATTCAATATAAAAGTTAAGTTTATTTTGGCTTTATGTTAGAAACAGGTTAGTGTACAGAGACGGATAGCTCTCTCTCAGGAGAGAGCTGTGTACGTGAAGGGGTGGAATGATAATACACACTTATATGTCGACAAAGACAGACATAGACAGGTTAGTTCACGGTGCGCCTTATTATAGGGTGTGCCTTATGGTCCGAAAAATACGGTAATACTGCTTTGTTTACTTTTATTTTGTTGTTCAGACAAAAGTTCTTCTTCTGTGTTTTTTTAGAGAACTGTGCATGTCAAAGTGGTTCTTGTCATGATTTGTCTTGGATGAACCCGGACACAGCACACACACACAGAGCTGGTTTCCAAAGTTTATTGAGACAGCAGGTAGTGGATGATGAAGCCAAAGTCATTTACCAGACGGAGGTTGCAGGGGTACAGGAAACTGGCAGGCGAGAACAGACCGGAGCAGACAGGAACAGAACCAGGAGACGAGCATGAACGAGACAGGCATGGTGTTCAGGAGACTGAGACGAACCGGCAATAAGGACAAACTGAAGGCGAGTCTTTATAGTGGTGAGAGCAGGTGGAGCGAGTCCGTGGCTGATTGCAGTCCTGTCAGGTGTTCCCAATCAGGGCTGCACTGAGGAAGGAACGAGGAAGTGTTCAGAATGCAGCCTTCAGGCTGCATCATGACAGTTCTATTCTGAATAAAGCCAGGTGCATATACACGCACATTACGATTGGGTAATTGATTGTATGTCCATATAAATGGTACAACCCGATTCATTATTCTTTTTTAATCCGAATACATTTCTATCCGATCATGAAATTTTGTGCATGTAAACATAGCTGATAGCATGCACGGAGGGCTGCTAATGAGTTAATATTAGAGTCAGGTGTGTTGAAGCAGAGATGCATCTAAATGTTGCAGGATACTGGCCCTTGAGGACTGGAGTTGAAAAACTGGTCCCCGCTGTTGTCTCCTCCAGGCCCCCACCCCCATAACTACTCACTCCTCACATACAACACAATCCCTCCACTCAAAATAACTCAAACTGCCTACTACTACCTAGACCAGGGGTCAGCAACCCAAAATGTTTGAAGAGCCATATTGGACCAAAAAAACAAAAAACAGATCTGTCTGGAGCCGCAAAAATTGAAAAGTCTGATATAAGCCTTATAATAAAGGCAACATGGGCTGTGTCTATATTAGCTATGTTAGCCTCCTATCAAATTGCTAAGTAGGCTACAAATACACAATGAGCATTCATGTTTCATTTTTATTTTCCCTGCAGCACATCCTGGAGAGAATAAAGCACCACTTGACTATACTGCTCTATGATGAGGCTTTAAATTTAACTTCTATAACAATATTAACATATTATATTTCATTGCGTTGATGAATAATGAAGGAATTAGTTTTTTATGTAATTTTTATTTTCAGGATTCAAAAAAACAACAATGAAACATGTACAATAGGCCTCCTACAACTTCAGACCTCCCCATGGAAATAAAGTGCAGTTATCTTTATTGCTCACTAACACAACAACCCCCCCCCCTTATTTGGGCAACAGAGTGCAATAAAACAGCAGTCCTTTAAAAAGGTAACGTATATAAAATAAAACAATAGAGTTTTAGCTTAATATCTGTGCATTATCCTCTTCTCGTTGGTTTTGTGCAAATTAGGCCGTGGGTCTAAATCTGTAGGATGACTTTCGTATGAACTGTCAGGGGGCAACTTTTTTCCACTTGGATCAGTTGCTACACATAGCAGTGATCTCAAAACACCAATGTTCCCACGTCTTCACTTGCAAATTAGTAAGTTATAGCCAATATAAAATATAAACCGTTGTGCTCCGGTCCAAGAGTTCACATGATTCGAGTTTTGCTGCTCAGCCAATCAGATTGCTGTATTGTCAGCCGTGCAAGTTCAACAGTTCCAGACGAAATAGCCCATCCATCCATCCATCCATCCATCCATCCATCCATCCATCCATCCATCCATCCATCCATCCATCCATCCATCCATCCATCCATCCATCCATCCATCCATCCATCCATCCATCCATCCATCCATCCATCCATTTTCAAACACATCTGTCCCTTGTGGGGTCCTGAGGGGTGCCGTTGCCTATCTCCAGCTATCAATGGGTGAGAGGCAGGGTACAACCTGGACAGGTCGCCAGCAATGTTCCCCCTAATTTTTCATGTGTCTGAGCAAACACACAAACTCCCTGAGCGTTCACTGGACCTCTGTGAGTAACATAACACGAGCACACTGAGGGTACATTACAGCTGTCCAAAACCTGAGGTTATATCAAGCTACATGGTTTAATAAAAGAATCAAGTTACAGCAATAATTTCTTTTAGGTTATTTAGTTTAGATAAAACTGATAGGAAAGTTGTTCCATAGTCAGAGACTCACAAGATTAATAACAGAACTTTACAGAATTAAAGCAATAATTTATTCTGTGTCAAATTTTGGCACTTCCATTTATATTTTCTATGCATATATTTTAGTTTTCATTCACCCCCCCCCCCCCCAACACTGTTAGGTCTGCTGCACATTTCTTCACTTAAATATGGAAATATACATATAGCCTATATGATTAATATAAAGTGAGGTTGGAACAAATTAAACGCTTACAAGACAATGTCAACTCATTTTTAGAAGGATGTGTGACCAACGCTTGCAAAAAGATGAACATCTCATTTATTCAATAACTCACACCATCCCAATATTAATTGCATATGTTGAATATAGCCAATTAATGATTTAGTTGAGTATGTTTAAACATAGGAAAACTTAGAACTTAACCATACCTGATTAAACTTCATCAAGATTGGCTGCCATGTCCTTTCAATGCTTTTTGTAATCAGTGCACCCTCCCCACTTCCCTGTTGTGTTGAATTAGTGAAGTGGGAGAAAACAGCTTTAATTCTCCATCAAATAACTCTCATATATCAAGCCAACTCGCCTTTTCAGCACCAACAGCATTATTTCCTATGGTTAAATACTCTCCATATGCTTTCATTAAAAATTTCTAATTCCACTCATGCGCACTTTGAGCCTTATTCCTTGTCGTTGTCATGGTGAAGGACATCTGCTTCTTTCATGCTCGTGCTCGCGTTGAAGTCATGGTTGGTTGGACACTGAGTTTAGTTACCTGGCTGATATCACCTGTTCTGAAACCAAAAACCCGAGTATGACAGAGGGAGGAAGAACTATTCAGAGCAGCAGCTTTCTACTCGGGGTAGATCGGTATTTTTTTCTTTAACGGAGTCCAGAACAAAGACGCACAGCGCCCAACTATAAAGGCGTCTGCTCCACCCATCAATCAGAGGTGCGCTCCGATCAGCACCTGCGCTCACAGAGCGGGCCGCGGAACACCGTCTCACCAGAGTTGCAAAATAGTACAACTTGGTTTAATATTATTTTGTTTACAGTTCAGCTTGGATTTTATTTTCTGCGTAGCATAGATTTGCTGTGCGCGCTGAAGCCAGATGCTGTGCGCGATGGCGCAGGCGCGCAGCTTAGAGGGTCGCCGGTCCATCGCACGGCAGAAATAGCCGTCTTTTGCCTGATTTACTATATCGCCAATGAAAGCAAATGGTTCGGTCCAAGAACTCTGTTCTCCTCAGGTAATAGCTGAGGAGAACAGAGTTCTCCGGTAAAAATACCGGTAGGTGTTTGATGAGCCATGGAGAAAGATAGCCTATCTTTCTCCATGGCTCATCAAACACCTACCGGTATTTTTACAACTGCGACCCGCCTTGCGCTACGCCGGACTGCAAGAAACGTGTGCTGCAGCTTATGACGCAAATCTCCGTTGACAGATATTTGAAATGTAACATGTATTCTACACATTTTACATAATTTGAAAACATTGAGAATGTCTGTCTCGGGGTTTCCCTGCTACAGAAATCACACTAAAATGGAAAATATATTTTTCCTCATCTTTTTCCATTTTCATACATTTTTTAAAAAGCTCCAGAGAGCCACAAGGGCTGCGCTAAAGAGCCGCATGCGGCTCTAGAGCCGCGGGTTGCCGACCCCCGACCTAGACCTAAACTGAGCAACAGCTGAGGATGACATTGGGTTGTTTTTTATTGAGGTGGGCAGTTTTTACATTGTATTGGGGCTGAAAACTGTCTGATCCTTTAACCCTGAGTGGTAGTCTTAGGGGTTAGCAGTTAGTGTTAGCTTCAACTAATTTCTCTCACAGTTTAGTGGTTTTTGGTTAGCTGTGCCCACTGCTGAGTATTGTAAAGTTTCTGCTACACATAGTGTGTCGCACATAGGCCAAAACGTTCACATTTTGTCTCATCCGATCAGAAAACCTTGTTCTGTATATTTGCTGTGTCTCCTACATGGCTTGTGGCCAGATCTGTGGTATACATGACTAATAGTTGTTATGCCAATAGATTCTTCTACCTGAGCTGTGGACTTCTCCACCACCTCCAGAGTATTTTCAGACCTGCTTCTCTAAATAACCATCTGTGTATCTGGACTTATAGCTGAGGTGGAAAACACGCAATAACAAGTTAAGTTACTTTTAAAGATAATTAGCTGCAGTTGAGTTACATAGGAGTATCACAGTAAAGGGTGATGAATCTAAATGCACATCGAGCTCCACAAAATCTTATTTGTAAGCCTATGAATACTTTAGCTTGTGATCCTAAGTATATTGTTACATGACACAAACGCTTTTGCAAATGCTACTCTATAAATAAAACAAATCTTTGCATTTTAACACATTTCAAGTGTTTACATGTTTTTCTTTCAATCCTTTGAAACTTGAACAATGTGAACACTCTTCTGTTTAACCTCTAAAATAAACTGCCGCTTAATAAACACCCACCACCAACGTGATGGAGATTAAGAAGATGAGCTTCAGATATACGTCTAAATTACAGTACAGTGATTTCTTTTCACACATTTTTCTGTTTCTCAACTGCTGACTCTTTGTCTCAGGTCCAAACATGCTCCAGTTTCTCACTTTTATTACCAATCGCTGCTTTCTCAGCTTTTTCCTCAGCCTCTTTCCGCTCTCTGCCTATCTCTTACAATCATCCATCTGAGTCCCCTGCGGTCCCAGAGCAGGAAAGATGCCGCTAATGAAGTGTCATTAGACGTGAGTGCATATAATGCTGCTAAAATCGGTCACATCCCCTGCTTTGCCACGGGGGAGAAATATGACGGATGAGACAAATAAGCCGGAGAAAAAAAAAGGAAACTGAGAAAAGGTTCTGGAGGTGGAGTGAGAATAAGAAAGAAGGTGAGTTTCTCAGGGGAAACAGAGGGGATTGTGGAGGTGAAGATGAAAGAGGACAATTGGTGTGGAGAGCGGTGAAAGACGAAGGGATTGTAATGGAAGATAAAGAGATAAAAAAAAGTAATGTTGAAATTGAGTTTAATTTTTATGTTTGCCCTCCAGTCTACTTTTTACAACAATTATTCCAAAATTTACAAAAAAAAGATTCCTTCTCCAAACCAGATAAAATCAGACATTTGGATTTTTACTGCACTTATTCACAATTAGAGCTAAGCCCAGAATTTGCAGTGCTGGGTTAGTTAGAAGCCAGAGAAACCCCCAGCTCAGTGGCAGTTTATTCTGTTGTCATCTCAAATAAGAAAAGAAAATAGCAAACTTGGGTTTTGACATAGAAAATGCTTACTCTGATATTTTTACCCCGTTTGTGCCAAAATTCCTATTGTTACAGTTTTTGACCAATATGGCCCAGTATCTAAAATCAGGGTCCACAGTGATCCGTCTTCTGCACCAAATCTTTTTTCTTTTATTTGGTCAATATGCCGTTTTTCTGGATTTTCAGAGATTTCAACAAAGCCAAATTTTTGCCCCATTCTTTGGCCATGAAAAATAAAAACACTAGCCTGGTTTGTTGAACAAGCAGCCAGATCTTTGTTATTATGTGCCTCTAATGATCTACTGATGGTGACATTCCAGGTGATGCACATGCATCATGTTTCCAAATCTGCTCTGAAAGGGAGCCGAAATTCGCCGATCATGTTTGAGACCTTCGGCTGGTTGGATCTCATCCCTCTCTAGCCAACAGACACACCTTCTTGGTTATTGGTTGATATATCTGGAATGTTAATTCTGTTAATAATGGTTAGCAGTCAGTCAGGGCAGTCTCTAACCTGACAAAAGCCAGCTGTATGTCGCTCCGCCTAGCTCCACTCACATACATCTGGGACACCGCCATAGGAATTGCCTTTACAGAAGGCTGGGCCTTATCAAAAATTCTTGCATATGATTGGATAAGCCACTTGTCTGTCATCTTTATTGACGTGCTATTTCAACCACTCACACCGAAGCTAACCCGTGACGCTGATGATAGCGACGCAGGAAAAAAAAAAAAAAATAATAATGTGTTTGCGGCTCTAGTGGCATGCGTTTTATTGACAGTGAGCTGACAGGAAGAGGGAGGAAGACAGGCGGCAAAGCGCCGCGGGTCAGAGTCGATTCCGGGCCGACCGCGTTGAAGACTAAAGGCCTCCTAACATGGTTAGCGCTAACCGCTAACCGCTCCGGGGCGCGTCCGCGTCTGCACGTCCGCTGCAGACGCGGACGCGCCCCGGAAAACAAAACTTGCCAAATCCGGTCGGGAGAAGGTCGAAAACATCGTTTCCACCAACAAAAGCCTTCAGAGCCGTTCTCTGATGTTCTTTTAATGAAACAATATTAGGTAGATTGGACAACACGGAAGAAATAGCAGCATCAATGCTAACGCTTGCTTCCTCGACGAGCCGCCATTGCTATCAAAACAGTCTCACGTCATGGTCGCGTCTCCACTACGTCACATCTATGAAACTCCAGCCCTGCGTCCTGATTGGCCAGACCATAAATTTGGTTGGAGAAATCACTTTCTACCGGCGGTGTCCCAGATGTATGTGAGTGGAGCTAGGCGGAGCAACATACAGCTGGCTTTTGTCAGGTTAGGCAGTCTCTGCCTCAAGCAGAGAATTTGTGTATCTTGGTGTTGGACTGATGGTTGGATTAAACAGATAGATAGTCCGATTGGGGCTTCATCTGTAGAATGCCCCAGTCCATCATGATGGGGACCGAGCAGGTCCAAAAAGTTCCGACCATCATCAATGGTCATGAGATGTGGACCATGACAAAACAAACGCTAAAATCTATATCCCCTTGAAGATGGGAAGAGGAGCTTCATTATTGCAATGGAGCTTCTCTGAAAAGAATCAGCTGATGGGGTTTAGTACAGGGTCAAAGTATCTCCTTCTTAAGGCCCACTGGAAGGAGACCCTGGGGTCAAACCCCAAACCTGCGGCCACATCTATATATTCCCTCTGGCCTAGGAACATATCAGAGTCCCCCAAACACAGTATCGTATTTTTTGGACTATAAGACACACCGGATTATAAGGCGCATTACATACTCTTTCCAAGTGTGTAATATCACTCCGCCCCTCCGCTAGGGTAAAAAGATGCCCCCAATCTCTGGGGACAGACCTCATTTTGGATGACTTCTTCCCGGCAAAAGCTCTCCTTGGAAATGTCCCTGATATCAGTGTGTCATGATGGAGCAAAAAAAGGTATTTACCCGGTCCTGCAAAGTAGAGCTTTGCCGAACACACCTTCCCCGCCCCGTCGGCGTTGTAGACAAAACAAACCAACCCGCAGGCAGAGATTCTATGCTTAACAAAATCAGAGACGTCCCCATTTTTCATTAGAGAAATCAAATCTGGTCACCTTAAGGAGGAAATACACTGGCCATGTAACGTAAGCGGCGCGGCTTATGGGCGTGTTTTTAAAAGCATAAATTTACACCAGACGCTGCAAAGTACGCCGCTGTGTGATTCTGTGGACAAAAGAACTTTTGTCAAGGGTAATTAAAAAAAGAAAAATTATCAGTAATATATGAGTATTAAATGATCAGTAATATATCCTATGTTTTGATCACCTAAAAGTCTGTGTCTTGACTCGCACATTTTAATTTGTTAGCTTGTCACAATTACATCATCCATGGCGCTTTACTTTCAATGACTCTTATTTTGGGATACTTCCGGAAGTGAGTAGGATGTTTTCCCGTTTATTCCCTGCCAAACAGGAGCGTATACGTGTCAGAAATTACGTCAATCTAATTTAGGCGCTGCGTTATGCTTCTGGTGTACATTTATTGACTGATTAAAATGAAAAGCTAATTTAAGCGTAGGACGTGTGTATGCTGCTTTGCTGCACTTTGTAATGCGTCCGGTGTGTTTCCTCCTTAACAAAGCTCTCTCCTGAGAGGGAGAGCTATCCATCTCTGCTGGGAGGACAGAGTAGTTGTACTACAGTGCCCTGTTTCTAACATAAGGCCAAAATAAACTGAACTTTTATATTGAATTAACTTACTAGGTTTATTGTTGCTAGCGCGTACTCCGGGCGCGGGCTGCCTTACATGAATGCACTTCTAGTATAGACATTACACTCAGGCAGTCTTATAGACAGCTCAGGGGTCCAATCAGGTAGTGACACAGTGTACCATAATGCTCCGAATATCCAATGAGCAGAGCGGCTTTGTTGCTTACCAAAGTCGTACTTACACATTTTAACAGATTTTTGAGCGCATTGTACCATGATAAGCACAACGTTAATCTTATATAAGCACACCGGATTATAAAATGCATCATCAAGTTTTGGGAAAATGTAAAGGTTTTGAAGTGCATCTTATAGTCTGAATAATACAGTATCTGTGTTTCTTGATGGCTATTTTGTCTCAAAAGAAGTTTCTGCAGGTCAGCAATTCAATTCAATTCAATTCAATTTTATTTATATAGCGCCAATTCATGAAACATGTCATCTCGAGGCACTTTTCAAATCAATCATATTATACAGATTGGTCAAAAATTTCCTATATAAGGGAACCAGTTGATTGCTTCAAAGTCCCGACAAGCAGCATTCACTCCTGGAGAAGCGTAGAGCTACAGGGAGAGTTGTCTGCATTGTACATGGCTTTGCAGCAATCCCTCATACTGAGCAAGCATGAAGCGACAGTGGAAAGAAAAACCACCCATTAGCGGGAAGGAAAACCTCCAGCAGAACCGGGCTCAGTATGAACGGTCATCTGCCTCGACCGACTGGGGGTTAGAGAAGACAGAGCAGAGACACAACAAGACAGACAAAAAAGCACAGAAGCACACATTGATCCAGTAATCTGTTCTACATTAGATGGTAATAGCGAGTGATCTGTCCTCCCTGGATGATGTCACAGTCAACAGAACGTCAGACCAGGTGTACCTACTATGAAGAAAAAAGAGAGAGAACAAAGAGTTAAAAGCTGAAATGACAACAGTCATTTCAATGTAATACAATGCAAAACTGGAGAACAGTAAAAATCAGTAGAGTGATAAAAATAGACCCTGATGTCCTCCAGTAGCCTAAGCCTATAGCAGCATAAATATAGAGGTAGCTATTTCTTGATATATTCCTGACTTGGCATATAAGGCTACATACTTTCAGAGTCTAACATCTTGGTCCTACTGGTGAATTTTGCATGTAGAGAACTTTGCTGAAATGCTAGGCTAATGATGTTCCCTTCCTGTGTTTATGTAACTTGTTGATTATTCAGCTCCTGACATAGTATTTAAGCGCAGTTCCAGTAAATCTTTTTTGAACAAACTTACTGAAAAGGCTGCTCTTCTGCTTTTTAAAGGTGCCATGACATCACTGTATAAACCATTTCATGTAGTTGATATTGCAGCATATGCAACTTCTCCAAAAAGGGTTGGTTGCAGTATTGATATGCAGCTCTACCTAGTTGACTTCACTCTGATAGGCTACAACCATATTTGGAAAACCTGTCGGCGTAACACTCAACTACAAATCCATTATTATGGTTTCATGGCTGGTTGAAGTGTTTGTGTTGCAGCATGTCGGACAGGAGAGGCCAAGCTGACCAAAGGCTTTAACCTGGTGGCGAGATTCAACACAGTGGGACTGAAATAAATAGCCACATAGACCTCGCTGCAGCGGGGAGCTCACTGCAGCTGCACTTACTACCCGATATCGTAGCGAGCTCCTCGCTACAGCTGGGATCCAGTTCTTCACCGCAGGAACTCAGCGGAGAAGTCGTTGCCAGCATATCCGCTGCAGTTACATTATGCAGCTGTCTGCCAGCTCTCCACGGCGGTGACAGTCACGGTGGTCATCAGTCAGCTGGATTTTTCAGTTACAAACTCACCTTCCTTACATTTGACAGCATTTAGAAATGAAATAAACTTACGGGTAATGGCAGCATTGTGGTCACAACCTTTTTTAAATCCGTTTGTCCGAAAACCAAAACTTGAATTCCCATACAGGAATGTTCTGTTATGTTCTGTTCTGTTATTAAAAAAAACTAATTACTGAGAGCTAAGCTTTGTTTCAAGCCCTTTGCATCATCGCTGTTGCTTTGAGTCATTGTACAACAGATGGCTGTTGCCATATGATTGCAACTGAGCAAAGAAAGCAACTTCAAATGGTCACTGTGAAACAATGGAGATACCGGTGGTGGCAGCATCATGCTGTGGGGATGCATTTCTTCAGCAGGGAGAGAAGCCTGTCAGATACAATGGGAAGATGGATGGAGAGAATACACACACACACCACATACTTTGAGATTTTTATTTGTAGAAAAATGGAAAAAAAGTATAATTTTCTTCCAATTCACTATGATGCACTACTTTGTATTGGTTTATTACATTCATTGCTGGTAAAATTCATTGGAATTTGGGGATGTAATATAAGAAAACGTGAAAAGGTTTAAGAGGCTTGAATTCCTTTCCAAGGTTCTGTATAAGCCAAAGGTAAAACTACTTAAACCAAGAAACAAAACAAGCAAACAAAAAAACTAAAACTATATGGGTTTATTGTTGCAAAGTCTAAAGAACAAAGATGAAGTTAGTATACAAACCACTCCAGATTCAGATTCAGGAATTGTTCTGTTGTTAATATTGTTCTGGGACTCTGTTGTTTGTATACCTACAGTCTATGTGCCTTCCTCAGCGAAGCAGAATGTTGTTTATCCTGGGTGTGTGTGTATCTTGATACTTTATTGATCACCACATTTTTCAGGGGCTCAGCTAACAACCAAGTTAAAATTGCACATGGCCACTCATTTGTATCCAAAACCATTGGGGATGTGTGCAATTTGCAAGTGAGGAATACACAATGAACCGAGAAGCTTTGAGCGCTCAGCATTAGTATATGCTGTATGCCATATGCTCACTGTATGTAGCTACAAAAACAGACTTTACAATTACACAAATGATGTTCAGTATTTATTACATCATTTCTCTTCAGCAATCTGAAGGGAGTCGTGTTTACTGGAAGTCACATATCTGTGCTGGCCTCTCTGTCCTTTTTGTAAGCTGACCTCCTGCTGCTCTCCTTCCCTGTCAGATGTTGCTGTGGAGAGCAGAGCTGAGCGGGGTAACTGCCAACCGAGGCGGCCGATTGTGTGTGCATGTGCAAGACGCGTTCTGCTTTAATGAGCTATTGTCTGACTGAGTCTCCAATCAAGTGGAGTCTGTCGCTCAGCTGACCCCGTGACCCAGCCGTGCTGCACAGAAATCAATTAACCATGCATCATTGTTCCTCTCTTTCCTCCTCCTCACAAAAATACAGCTCCTGGGGACATTTTGCAATTAGCAGCTTGCTGTGTTTTTATTTTTTTCCTGAGTGAAGCATGTCATGATGTGGACATCACTGACTGTATGCCGCGTTATCTCTTGATGCTTGTTTTGCTCGTGCACATTTATTGTCAGGGTAATTTCACACCCATGTAGGGAGTTATTCTGGACCCACCACCATGCTGTTTGATCCAGTTATCCTTCACTCCCTCCCATGTAAGCCAATCTCCTGCTTCTACCTTCTTTCCTGCTCTCCCCTGTTGTCACTTAGAACAAGCAAGCTCTCCATCTTTAGCCTGTCACACTAACAAAAGAAAAGAGTTTACTAGCAATGAAAACCTTATTTGTCCCACTTTGATAGTTTCTATAGCATACAGTGGCTATGGCAACATGACTAACCTGACAGTCCCAAACAGACACAGACATTGCTTGATTCCATGTACCAACGCAGTATGTTGTTAGTGCACATGTAAATTTAAAGCTGATTGTCACTAAGAAGTCGTGTGATTGAGGTTTCTACTGAGTGGGGAGCAAGTGGAAACACTCCCTTAACTCAGTTAAGTATGTTTGTAATTTCAGTTCCACACTATCCATTCACAACTGAGAAACCTTCACTCACTGGCTTCGTCAGTCCCTGTCCTCTGGGTTGTCTCGTTCAGTTAACATTTTCATTGGTTTTCAGTTACAGCGCGTGACTCCCTGATTCTCACTGGGGACAATTTAGGCAAGATGAACGGCATGAATGAAAAGAAGAATTGTATTCAGGAAACATGAGGATGCATCAGAAACAGAAGTTAATTCTTGGATCATAAAAAAACAACAACTGTATTATGTTTTCTTCAGTCCAGAGAAAACTTGATCACTCCACATGCATAAGGTACTGGTATACCTCATGCATTTTTTTAATACTCAAAACATGCAGTTTTTTTAAATTTTGTTTTATTCTGCTCTGCTCCACTCCATTGATTAGAATGAGCAGACACATCCACTATCATCATAATTACCTCCACTAGTTCCGCCTGTTGGCACACCTTTAAATATCTGCTTCTCACGGCCATTCTCTACCAGATGACCTTGCCATCCAGCATTGTTGTTTGCATCACCTGTTTTTTACCCTGTTCTGTTTTTGGATTCCTGCTTGCCTTGACCTCACTGGATACCTCATTGGCCTTCTGACTTCTGGACATGACCTTGGACTTTTTCTCGACCACGATTCCAGCCAAGCCCTTTGTTACTGTCTGCCTTCTCCTACCTGCCAACCCATGTATGACCCTAGCTCCTCTCTCGGACCTGCTCTCTGCCTCCAGCCTCATCTGCCTGTCATCTCCTGCTGTGAACAGCCCGCTCCTTTCTGGAATATTGCCTGCCAGTATTCAGTGTTTGTTTTCTGTTTTATTTATTGAAAAACATGATAAGCGTAACACCGTGTCTGACTCAAATATTAGGTTCTGAGCTACTGAGCTTAACAGTTTGCTGTGTTCCACACTATGTTTGTGGCAAACTCGCTAACATGGCTTCCTATAGCTTTTCTTAACACCAGCTTTCTTCTTGGTACTCCATCCATCAAGACAAAACTACATTGCAGAGTACATGACTAATAGTAGTTCTGTCCACCTGATCGATGAACCTCCATGGTTACTGTGGGTCTCCTTGCTGCTTCTCTGGTTAATGCTCTCCTTTACCTGTCAGTTCTGGCGGGAGGCCATGTCCTGGTAGGTCTGCAGCTGTGACGTACTGTTTCCATTTTCAGATGGATTGAACAGATTTCTGGGAGATGTTCAAAGCTTGGAACACTGTTTCATATCCTTTTGTAAAACAAATAAAAGTTTCAGCTATTTTCTGTTGGTCTATTACATATAATCCCAATAAAATACACCGTTAGTGAAATGTTACGTGGAAAAAATCATCAGGTGTGATAAGCTTGGCAAAGTCCCTCTCTTTGATCAGTTTTCTACTCAGGATTATGTATTGCATCACATTTCCCGCAGTGGTGAAACAGCCTAAGCAGGAGAAACCTGATATGTCCATGTATCCAATCAGGGTGAAGAGATAGTTTCTGTTGTCAGCATTCAGTAAAGCATTTGTGAAATCAAATAGATGATAAAACGCTTTAGAGGACTGAGAGACATAGTCCCTCCAGGGTGTCCTGGGTCTTCCTCTGGGTCTCCTCCTGGTGGGACGTGCCCGGAACACCTCACCAGGGAGGCGTCCAGGAGGCATCCTAACCAGATGCCCAAGCCACCTCAACTGGCTCGACGTGGAGGAGCAGCGGCTCTACTCTGAGTCCTCCCCGGATGACTGAGCTCCTCACCCTATCTCTAAGGGAGAGCCCAGACACACTACGGAGAAAACTCATTTCGGCCGCTTGTATCGGGGATCTCGTTCTTTCGGTCACGACCCAAAGCTCATGACCATTGATGAGGGTAGGAACGTAGATCGACCGGTAAATCGAGAGCTTTGGCTTTTGGCTCAGCTCTCTCTTCACCACAACGGATCGGTACAGCGCCCGCTTCACAGCAGACGCCGTGCAAATCCGCCTGTCGATCTCCCGCTCCATCTTCCCCTCATTCGTGAACAAGACCCCAAGATACTCACACCCCTCCACTAGGGGCAGCACATCCTCCCCAACCCGGAGGAGGCACTCTACACAACATGAATTCTTTTAATTATAAACTATTTTAAGGATGTCAAATCATTTCCTTACAGAAGGAATGTTTGTTGACTTCTAATCTTTAAATCTGGCAACAGTAAAAGGATTAAAATGTAAATCTGAGGCCAACCTGATAAAAACCTTCAGATCATGAATGAATCTCTATTTCAGCAGGTGTTTTCTTTGTATTCTTGGTCCTCTGTTTCTGTCAGTCTCATTTATGTGGCGGGCAGGACAAGGTCAGATTGCTCCACCCTTTACAGTAGGAAGGGAACATGACACTCCACAGCCCAGACACACACAAAAACCTACCAGTGACATCATCTTTTCGTTCTTCGTGTCTGTCAGTCCAACCTTGTAACCTTCCCAGCTTTAAGCAGCATCTAGATGCTAGCAAATTGCTACTGTTGAATGAAAATAATTATCATAGTCTTTTATAGTCATTGTAATACATTCCAATGAAATGTGTCCACTGGATTTAACCCGTCCCTTAGAGAGCAGCGGACTGCTCTCTACCACTGTGCGGCGCCCGGGAAGCATTCTGGGGCTAAGGTTCTTGCTCAGGGACCCAGAGTGGCAGTGGCAGAATGGAGAACTTTCAGCCTCTCCAGGACCCGAGCCCCTTGCTGTAACCACCAGGCCCCTACTCGCTGTTTTATATTACATGGACCAACTATAGAATAAAGTAATTTCACATAATCATTTGAACGGGAGATATAAATTGATAGCTGCAGTGGACTGGACAATACATGGGAACTAACGTCTGGAAAAAAAATCTTGACTTATTTAGCTGATGTTTGAAAATGTAAGTAATAATTCTCTTACCTGCAGTAAGTTCAGTCATATCACAGTAAGGTTGTAGAAAATGAAAGAAGGCACCAGCTTCCGCTGTCTCAGGATTTCCTCACTCTCTCCAAACTCTCCAAAATTGTGACATCTTGTTACCACATGTAGGCAAACAGTTCTTGACAATAACTTCAGAGATTCTAAATTTACCTCTAGTAAAATCGGCATTGTAAACCTTATATGTTGCTAAGCCAATTTAACTTCAAAGAGCACAACAGAGTTCAGAATGGCGTGAGCTATCTTTTACCATAAACTGATTTTACACGAATTTGGCAGAAAAATTAAATAATAAGTTAGATTTTGACGGCTGTCATTAATGTGAGAAAATAGCATTCAACAACATTCAAGAAAACACAGAGGTGTAGCTGAATCCTTGAAACTACCTTGGCAAACTACTAGCAAAATGTGTCTCCAAGAAGAGGTAGGATGAGCTCTGGCACTCTACTGTCACACTGTTGCGGTGAAAAGTGTTGAAACTTAACCCAAAGTAGAACCGTTTATAGTGAAAATAACTTTGTCTGAAATGTGACATAATCAAGAAAAACAAAACCAGTTTTGGTGCCACACTGATGCCAGTTTTTGCACAATACCAAATATTTTGTTTCCCATCAGAATCAGAATCAGAAATACTTTAATAATCCCTTGAGGGAAATTACGCAGACTTTCTGATTATTTATTTTATCCAGGTGTAAAGTCTTTCCGGCACCAAAGGGGCTAGACTAGGCTCACGGAGACCAATAACACCAGTCAAAAAGAAAAGCATACCTATCCATGCATCTTTCGAAATTACTTCACTGGTGCAGGGTGTGTGTGTGTGTGGGGGGGTAGGCTTGTGCCAATTTCCATCCACCATCAACAAGAGGCGGGGTACAGATCGCCAGTCCATCACAGGGTAACAAACAATTGCACACTCGCACCTAAGGGGATTTTTTTTGGCTGATTGACCCATAGTGCATGTTTTTGGATGGTGGGAGGAAGCTAAAGTAACCTATGGAAAACCATGTGTGATCTTGTGTGTGTCTACACCTTTCCATTTGCCTTTCACTGTTGCTGGTACACTTGAATTTCCACACTGTGGGACAAAACAAAAACATTTCTATTCTATTCTATTCCATTCTACTAATGCACCAGGAGACAAGTCCACATCCCAGTAACAGGAGGGCTCAGTATTTACGGAAAGATACATTTTAGTGACATTATGACATGGCATCTAGAGGGCTCCCTGGCTGTGGACACTGGTGTAATAACAATGACTGGGAAAAATAGCAGATGACAGAGCTGAAATGATTTATTGTAGAAAGAGAATCCTTTGATTAATGTGCAGGCACCTTTGCAAACATCCAATATCAAACTTATTTATATTTACTGTTTCAAATAATTAAAATAATCTTTACCCTATTGTTGAAACAAAACAAAACTTGACATACCAGCGTCAAGTACTCATACTCGTACTTGTAAAAAGAGCCCGATACTCTGAACCGATACCAATCTGGTTCTTGATTTTCCTCCTACGCTGCAACTCAAAGGCTAGACGCCACTCCATACGAGGTGGTGGTGCTAATACACCAAGAGGTTGTTTGCTGACTCTCAAAAAAAAAAGAGATACAGTAGCTAGCAGGAGGGGCGAAAATGTCTGTGGTTTGGATTTTTTAAAAATGAACACGGAGGATACTAAAAAAGCAAACTCTGCTGTGCTCAGCCAAGCTGTGAAAGAGTGGGGCAAAAAAGGTGCCTTTTAACACAAAAATTAATGATCTGTCGTTTTCAGTGGTAAATTATATTGTTAAGTTCTTTGTGATCTACAAGTCCCAATTTATTAAGTACTCAGTACTGGAACTGAGAAAAATTTACATAAGCTGCATATGTTTAGGGCCAATGAACGGGCAGCTAATATAGCTGTCGACCAGAGGTGGGTTATCCAGGTTAATTAAGTGAAAAGCCTATACAGAGATTGCAACCATTTCCAGATCCACCGCTGAGACAGGGACTAATGTTTAAAGCAGGGGTTTAGAACTCCAGTCCTCCAGGCCGGGGTCCTGCAACTTTCAGATGCGTCTCTGCTGCAACACACCTGACTCCAATATGAGTTGATAAGCCGAGCTCTGCAGAGCTTGACTCTATGCCAGTGAGGCAGTTTAGCCACTTGATTCAGGCGTGTAGGGCAAGGGACACATCTAAAAGTAGCAGGAAACCAAACAAATTTGAGTTAGAAACCACTAATTAAAAATCACCTGGTGAAGTGAACAGGATGAAAGAAAACCAGGCAGGATTTTTATTTCTCTGAAGGCAGATTTTCCCACCTCTGCTGTTGACCCAATACATCCTGGTCACAGGTTATTCAGACGTTACAGAGCGCTGATGGCTAAAACGAGTCAACACAGAACCAGTTTCTACCTCAAAGCGATGTCTCTCATGAACACCTTACAGCCATTGTAGCCTGCTACTCTGTAGGAAACAACAAGCATCTTTGCACTAACTCAGCAGGGTTTTCTTATTCCTTGTATGTAAATATGAGTGGATACACATATGTATACATAAAAAACCCTCTGCTGCACATACTGCCCTTGTTCTTACCTTTTCCCTGAATTTTTTTTGTTTTAGATTGTACCTGCAATTTTGCTAGTCGGTCAGTGTTTGTTTTGTTTTTTCACAATGGAAGTGTTTGGAATCCAAAGTCAAATTCCTTGTTGCACCCTTAAACTTGGCAAAAACGTTAACTGTGATTCTTTTTCTACATTTAGACAATGCTTTGTATTATTGTGTAAAGATATTAGAATATAAGGTCCACATTTTTACTCTCAGTTGTTAAAGATTCTGTTGTCTTGTTTTTTTTACAGTGATCTGAACGAGAACAACCTGACAGTCATAATCAAGACAGATTTTTCTGGTCTTAAACACCTCAGAGTTCTGTGAGTACCATTTAATTTTCCTGTATAAAAAGCATGTACAATCTTAGAAAACAGAAGACAAATATCAGAAATAAGATATAAAAGCTACCATTAAGAACTATTATCAGTATGTACCATTTGTCAGCTGTATGCCCATTGTGTTTAAGCTCAGCATTAGCGGCTGAAATTCGTTCCCACATGTCTTCGGTAGCATTAGGTCAAGTAGGGAAATGGGGGACACAGACATTTCTTAACCCTTGAAAGCCAGAGGGCATAGAACAATGTTCGAGCTCCATGTTGTCACATGAGCCAACCAAAGGTGCTTGTTTAGTGTCAGTGTCTGTCAGATTTAAAACCTTAAGAAGCTTATCCGTTACCTTTTAACCTGAAATCATTGTGCCCCACGGGAGAGGCTATGCAATCTAGTGTTTCCTGTGTTAACCTGGGGATCGGAGCCCTGTCAAATGTCAGTGATGGACGTGGTGTTAGCAGGAGGACATGTCGGGAACAAATGACATCTCAGGAGGCCTGTTCAGAAAAGATTAACAACCCTTTGGAATCCTGGGACTTGTAACTCTTAGAAGGGTATAGAGTATTACACCAGTGGTACACAATGCAGATGTCCACTAAAAGTATGTATTTCTCAATTGCACATAACCTAAAGATGACGAGTGACGTGCATATTTTGTACCCAGTTTGATTACCAAAACATGAAAAATCAACAACAAGACAAGCTTGCTGGGTTTCCGGCCAAGCAATTTCACAAATCCGGCATTTCAATTTTTTTTACATTTTGTAGTCCAAGCTGAAGGATGTCAAAACTACAAGTGGATAAGTGAAAATGTTAGGTTGTTGTGTGTATTAATAGGGCTATGGGGCAACATAATTCATTACACCATCCCCCAGCATACTACAAAAATGGCTGAATGTGGTAGAGGTGAATGTTCTGCCACCTGGAGGGGGACGGGGTGTGAAATACTTCCTTTAGATTTAAAGAGACCACATCAAAACAAGTTGCTCTCAGAAGAACCTCAGAACAGAGGTAAATGCAGGGCTGTGGCGCAACAATAAGGAGGAATTTAGACCAAAGCATTGCAGTTCCACTTATTAAAGACCACAACTGAATGATTTAAAAACAAAAAGAAAGACCTTCCCCTTTAAGGGACCCCAAGGTGTTTTAAGGCAATAGGGCGATATGGTTCCTCCAGCATGGTTTTCATCTCTATTCTGTACTCAGCCTCCACTGGGGAGGACATGGTGACTGGATGTAAGAGATTTTTAAAGTGCTCAATCAAATTCCATGTCCCCAGCTCTGCCCCTCTCTTCTTATGCGTGGTCCAACGCATAATGCCAGAGCTCTGATGATAATAAGTATACATATGAAATACCTTGTGCTGAAAAATCCAACAAAACCAAGAAGTCTGGGCAAGCTGATGTATAAGCACAGTCAATAGTCAGAAAGTTCCCCTTTGTAACTCGAATCTCCAAAGAGGCAACCCTCTGACTAACCAGGAAAATTCCAATACCAAGGCACCCAGCTGGACGCTCGAGAGCATCCCAAATACCTGTCTGAGGGCTCTATCCACAAGTAACTCCAGATTAGGAGAGAGCCCAGCCCTTTCCTATGAGTTGGGTTCCAGAGCCTGTGGAACTATGTGGTGAGGCAAGTACATCCAGTTTACAATGCTTATCCCTCTACACCAGTATAGTGGATTGACAGCCTATGTCCCAAAAGTGAGATTATGGCTTCACGAATCAGTATGCTCAGGACCCAACCTGTCACCTAGGACACCTACCTTGACTTCTCTCCCCTCAAATTTTGGACCAAACAGAGGTGGCATTCTGCTGCCTTTATGTGCTGTGCAATGCCATGTTCACCATGGTGCACACAACAACTTCAAACTATAAACAGTATCATGTTTGTTCCGCTTAAACAGATCAAATGTTTGAAGGCTTTATAAATGAAAAGGGTATGCTTTCACACATCAGATATTTGCTTTCAACTGATTCACTTATCATGGAAAATTAAACAGATTTATTCATGTCTGCATATCAGTTAATTTATTTATATTTATGAAGGTACTTTATTTTCTGTGTAAGATAAAAACTGGTTATGTAAAGTGTATAAGGGTGATTTCTTTCTTATTTATTAATTTTGTTCTTCTTGCAGTCACCTGATGGAGAACCAGATCAGTAACATTGAAAGAGGAGCCTTTGATGAGCTGAAGGAGCTGGAAAGAATGTGAGAATATGGAGCATTATGAGAACAATACATGTCTAATTGTTGAGCCAACTGCAACATTTATGACTGACTTATTTCAGCTCTCTGTGTTTTTGTTCCTACAGTCGTCTTAACAGAAATCGTCTCAGCCAGCTTCCAGAGCTGCTCTTTCAGAAGAATGAAGGTCTGTCTCGACTGTGAGTACAGCCTCCTGGGTCTTTATGAAAAGTTCATTGGAAACCAACAACATACAGGGTCACACTAAACAAGAAATGATTCAGACTGAATCACTGATCCATAACACAGGAATGGCCTAAAAAACGAATATCTTCCATACATAAGTTCTACCTCTAAACTTGTGACTCCCTTCTGGAACATTCAGTGCTTTGCAAAATTATTCACTCTCGTATGTGATGGATCTGCACAAAATTGTCTAAAGTGGTGAAGTTAAATGAGAATAAAATATATTAAACATCATTTAAATATTCTGCTGAATACTGTGGCACATCTCCTAATATCTATTCCATAGGACAATGGGAAGCTGGTACCACCAGGCCACCAGATCACCTTAAGGGATTTATAAATATTTAATTTCAGGGTTAACTGCAGTTATTCCTTGCTGAAGTCATGAGTAATAATGAAATTAGAATTGCTAACTTTCTTAGCGACTCAAATATCCAAAATGTTTGATTTGGTGATTGGCAGAAAACAGACACAGAGTGGTACTCTGTCATACTTTTCCCTGGGATTCAGCAAAAAAAATAAATCTGCACTAATATTACAGTATTTCTAGAAATGGAGGAGATGAACAGGTGCTTCTCTACTTGTATGAACAGACAGGTGGGCTCTGTGGAAAGGAATGCGTGGGTATGTCCTGCTTTTGTTTGCTGGTGTTGCTGTTTTCTGTTTTGACCATTTTACTCTGTGGCTTCCAGCAGAGATGGACCTGCCGTGTTCGATTAGTCAGCACACGCACACTCACATAAAGTGACAAGCTCACAGTTTTAAGCCATTAGCACTACCTCCGGCAGAAGTGATTTCTTTTCCTCCTGCTGTGTTGATGGAATCTATAAAGGCTGATGTCCCTGGGAAACACACAAACACACTCAAACATCCGTGTGTGCTACTTTTTTGTTTGGCCAAATTTGAACTCTTCAATAAATCTTGTCTTCTCTGCTTTTTTTTTTTTAAAATGTCTTCTTCTTCTTCTTCTTCTTCTTCTTCTTCTTCTTCTTCTTCTTCTTCTTCTTCTTCTTCTTCTTCTTCTTCTTCTTCTTCTTCTTCTTCTTCTTCTTCTTCTTCTTCTTCTTCTTCCATTGTTAACAGTAGGCTAATTCAAATTGACCACCACTTGGTCCATCTCCATGTTATGAATGTATATTGTTTTTATTGTATAAATGATGAGAATTTATTTAGTGAGGTCCAGTCAAGAGGAAATTCCTCCATTTTATTTATTTTACCATTGTTATATTGTATGATGCTGATGATTTATCTTTTTCATACCGTTATAGTCAGAATGAACAATTTGACCAACCTGACCATGAGGAAAAATGTCTGTTCACAACTTTTATAGTAACAGAACATTTTGGGAACAGTTGTACACAATGTTCTGGGGTAGCTCTGGAGGGAAAAACAAACGTGAACACCATTCCAACTACAGGCAAATGTGTCCCAAATCCATTGTTTTGGGGGCCAAGTGACCAGGTCAGGCTTTTTAGAACCAGTGGGAACATTCTGGCCCATTTCTGCTGTTTTGAAGTCAAAATTAAGACACTTCCATATGGGGTCCTGAATCCGACTCATATCTGATCTTTTGGAATGTGACTCCAGGGGAACAACCAAGGCGGATTTCATACTACTTTGATGGCACTTTATATCAACATTTGTCATAACATTGTGCCAGTGGTTGGCAGGAACTGATAGCAGCTACCATTAGCAAGCTAGGCCCTGTCCTCAGGGAGAAGAGATCGGGTGGATTATATATTTTGTCTTTTAGGCTGTGCATCCACATGGATGCAGCGTTTTGGGAGACCGTAAATGATCATCTTTGAATGGATAACCTTCAAAATGTCTTTTTCATTTTTCAATGGGTGCATGCGAACGGCATCTTTTTTTAAACAGTGATGTCGTAGCTACACCTCCCACTGTAACCCGCATGCCCCTCACTCTCACAAATAACAATAAAGATGCCAGCCCTGTGTTGCTGCCTTTGTAATGACTGTTAGTAGTGTCCTCAGACGCTTCCTTTCTAACAAGCCCGCTCTACACAGCATGTCATGGTGCTGCGATTACTTCACAGAAGCTACCTGCTTGTCGTATGTCTGCTGTTTTTTTTTGCATGTTTCGTTGGCAGTGTCACAGCGCCACCAATGGGCCCGGCATACCGACTACAGCCTTTTCAGATGAGCTGTTTCGTCTGGACACTCATCACAATCGTTTATGAACATTTACCATGTTCATCGCCATATACACAAGGCCATAGAAGACAGCTACCTGCCACACACTCTGTTAGTAGCTCAGTGGCGGGACAGCAAGATGTTAGACCTCATATGGAGTGAAACCGCAGTTAAAACCGCAGTTAAAACCGCTGTTAAAACCAAATTGGAAGGCTTGTATGGAAACAGCTTGGACGATGGACGTACTGCACGGCCGTGCAAAATCCGTGTGCTATCCTTTGTCTGCCTGCTTGTGTATGACCCAAAGCTCGACTCACGGACTTGTCATCAGCTGCAGCCCTATCCGTCTCTAGGACCAGCAGACTGAGAAACACCTTTTTCCCCAGAGCTGTGGCCTTACTGAACTCTGCCGCCAGCTGACCTCTACAAGCCAATTCCCCCACAATCCTCAATTCCTCATTCCCTTACTGACTAGTGACCATCACCACAGCTTTACTGGACTGTTAAGCAAATACACACTTTAAACAGTCTGTGCAAACAGATTGTTTGAACAGCACTGTGTGTACCGAATGTTGCACTAGTTTATTAAAATTGGGTAGACACTGCTTATAATTTATGCACTGTTCAGTGCTCCCTCTATCTGTATTTATATCACCTAATTTATAATCTGCCTATTTTCCCTTAATTGTATATTATGTTATAGTTTCTGCGTGTAATCTAATTACATTTAACCCAAATGCATCTGTATATGTTCATATACCTCAGTCACTCATTGCGTATATTTTGCTGACTCGCCTATAGTATATATGGTCTCATCTGTACACAGGTTTTCACCTGTAAATACTGTCCATATGTTACAAAACCATACCTCTCATACGATACCACACTATTTATGCTGCATGCACTTACTGCTTATTGCACTTCTGGTTAGATGCATGTACAGGTATAGAACATTTTGTTGCTCAGTACCTATACACGTAAAGGTGAATCTAACCTAAGACGTTTAATGAAAATATTGCAATAGTGATCTACTAATATGATGACTTAATCTCGTGCTAGCTAAGCTATAACTCTTTTGCTCTAATGAAAATTCACATGCCTGCATATTCTAAACTGTTCACCGATCATTGCAAAACCTAGCTGCTGTTTAGTTCTGCATAACGTGTGAAGGGTGGTTAGAAAACCCTTAAAGGAGAAGTCCGGTCAAAATCAGAATTCAAACTGCTGAAAGTACTTTAAATATAAAACTACTACATACTGTGCAAAAAATTATAAGTTTTTTTAATTAATAATAATTCTCATTTAATCATGTTTATGTGGAGGAATCCATCTTGGTCAAGAATAGTACTGTCACCTCCCATTTTTTGACGTCACTCGGCGGACCCGCTGTTGAGCAAGTTTCAACGCTCTGTTTGTCACGGCGCACTATTTTCCAAGATCAAACTCAGTCGGGTCCTACAGTATATATCTATACACGCGTGTGTGTGTGTGTGTGTGTGTGTGTGTGCGCGCACACACACACACACACACACACACACACACACACAGCGGAGGAGAGATCGCTGAAGTGACTTAAGTTAGCTGATTATTATAGTATAAGTATTAAAATATAAGAGCATTCCAGCACATGCTGGGCTGAGCACGGCTTTGCACCGGCGCTGCAGCTGAGCGCGCACACACACACACACACACACACAGCGGAGGAGAGATCGCTGAAGTGACTGTGTTGAAATAAGCAATGTTTTTTCCTCTTTTACCAGTTGTGTTGGAACATCCGATGGCCATGCACGTGGGCATTGTTGCTTCAGCAATAGCTCTTGGGAATGTCAGCGGTGAAGTCCTCTGGAAATCCGAAATAATTATTGATGATCGCAGCTGTGTAGAACGGCTCCTATTGACTTTGCATGGAAAGCGGAGAGAAATACTGTCGCCGCTTCCGCTCTTCCACGTCGCAGGATGTGATGTCAAACGCCCCTTACTGCCCATATTTGGGCAGTCATGTCAGCCCCCATACACAGTGATTCAGACGACAATTTATGTTTTTATTTTCTTATTGATTAAAGATAAGTTCATTAAATAACCACAAATGTATTAGTTTTAGTTATAGCTAATGATACCCTGATTTTTCCTTGTTGACCGGACTTCCCCTTTAAATATAGAAAAAAATGAAAAAATATTGGGATATCATAGCTAAAGTCACGCACCCCCTCCTGACACAGTAGAACCATCTTAATACCACACCCTTACCCCCAAATACTCAAACCTACCCAATTGGGGGGCACTGGCTCACCAGATGCTTAGACCCACATTACAAAAAGTCAAAAAGGCAACATGCAGTACATAGAAAGATTTGCCTGCTGTGTGACAGCAGTTTAAACTTTAGTTTTTTAGGTGTTCTCTTGTATTCAGAAGATTCAAGCTCTGGATCTTTAAATGTGGAGGTCCCAACTTGTAGTTGGGTGGAGTTGAATGTACTAATGTAGTTCTGTTGGAAATCCGCCTTCACACATCCCCTTTACACAAAAGCTGGTGGTTGAAAAACAGAAAACTGGCTCTAATTTAAACAATGGCTTTGTTCTAGCCTAGAAATAGCATTCTGGTAAAATTGCTTCATTAAAATGATGGAGCCATCTGTTAGCTCTAAACTTTATATGGACTACATTTATTTACAATGTAATAAAAGCTGCTGTCTAGGGCTTGGTGTGTCAGGTCTGTTTTTGCTGCACAAAGGAACCTTATGCTTTAAGTAGTTTGTGTCATATCAGGTTATGGCCCCAAGGAAAGGATTCCTTGCACAGTGCAGAAGCAATAGGATGCAAGCAACTGACTTAAAACCAAAGGGGCAGTCAAAAACAAGCAGTCAACAAAAATACTCAAAATATTCAGGGAATAGGAGCTTTGTGTACTGGATTTCATTTAATGTTTTTCATCTGTGTCCTTGTGCATTTAACTTTCCCTCAGGATTTTTTTATGAGCTCCCCTCATTAGACAGAACAGCAGAGCTGTCCTCATTAGAGCAGGTGATTGGCATGTAACGGTGGCTAATTAACAGTGACTGAATCTGGCAGAGGTGCTGATAGCAGCTGCCTGGCTGTGGCTCTTTGGAGGTGAGCCCAGGAGTCTCATTGCAGCATAGCCATATAATGATGGGAGGGAGGAAGAATATGTTGTGATAACAGCTCTGCATGCTTGAAAAATTGTCTACATTTGTATTAGTAGAGTATAATTCTTGGTTTACCAATTGTCAATGCTCTGACATTGATTTGTGTTCCAGTTGAGATGATAAGCATCCCTAATGAGCGAAACACACACCATAGGTTGTAGATGACTGGGAAACACAACTATATTGTAACATGTACCAGACAATAAATAATGAAATGTATTTGTATTAAAACTTCACGTGGCTTTCCTGCTGTCTAATATTGTCCTGAGATAATTATATATATATATATATATATATATATATATATATATATATATATATATATATATATATATATATATATATATATATATATATATATATATACCACAGGCTTTTAAAGTAGCTGTTATTATATCTATATCTAATCTTCTTTTCTTATCTAAAATTCTTGAGAAAGTAGCTGCTAATCAACTTTGTGAACATTTACAAAGTAATGACCTACTTGAGGAGTTTCAGTCAGGCTTCAGAGCTCATCATAGCACTGAAACGGCTCTGGTGAAGGTCACTAATGATATTCTCATGGCCTCAGATAATGGACTTGTGTCTGTACTTGTCCTGTTAGATCTCAGCGCTGCATTTGATACAGTTGATCACAATATTCTCCTACAAAGATTTGAGCATACTGTAGGGATTAAGGGGAAAGCATTAGGCTGGTTTAAATCTTATCTATCGGACAGATTCCAGTTTGTTCATGTTAATAATAAATCTTCTTCAAACTCTAGGGTCACTTGTGGAGTACCACAGGGTTCAGTCCTTGGAACAATTCTCTTTACTATATATATGCTTCCGATTGGCAAAATTATCAGACAGCATGGGATTAATTTCCACTGTTATGCTGATGACACTCAGCTATATTTATCCATAAATCCTGATGAATCCAATCAATTACTTCGACTGCAGTCATGTCTTGATGACATCAAAAGCTGGATGACTTTAAATTTCCTGCACTTAAAGATTGAAGTTGTAATCTTTGGACCAGAGTCCTCAAAAATAAACTTCTTAATCGACCACTTGATCTGGATGTCCTCTGGTCCATCCATCCATTTTCCAAACCGCTTAATCCCTCATGGGGTCGCGGGGGTTGCTGGTGCCTATCTCCAGCGTTCACTGGGCGGGAGGCGGGGTACACCCTGGACAGGTCGCCAGTCTGTCGCAGGGCAACACAGAGAGACAAACAGGACAAACAACCATTCACACACAGACTCACACCCTAAGGACAATTTTTGGAGAAGCCAATTAACCTAACAGTCATGTTTTTGGACTGTGGGAGGAAGCCGGAGTACCCGGAGAGAACCCACGCATGCACAGGGAGAACATGCAAACTCCATGCAGAAAGACCCAGGGGTGTACTTGAACCCAGGACCTTCTTGCTGCAAGGCAACAGCGCTACCCACTGTGCCACTGTGCACAGTCGTGGCTTCTCACGACTACCTCCCGATCAGGAATCGGACGGTCGGTTGAAAATCAAACATGTTTGAAATTCAGTTGGCCGTCGTGAGGTTTTCGTGAGCGCATCCTGCTGTTCAAGCAGAGCTACGAGGGGGCGCCCTCTCCGCCTCTCTGTCCCCGCCAGGGGAGGGAGGGGAGCGGGCGTCCCCGAAGCGACCTCCGCCCGGCCTGGTCCCGGGACCCGCGGGGCCCGGACGTCGGCTCGCGGGGGGGTTGGGGAGGGCGAGCGTTCCAGTCCGTGCGACGCGCTGGCTGTCTGTTTCCGTACGCCTCCGCTCGCGGGGGGTGCGGGCCGGGCGGTCTGCCGTGCCGCGTGGCCGCCGGGGCGTCTCGTCTTTCCTCTCTCCCCTCCGTTCCCCCCGACGCCCGGTGCCTCCCGTGGGCCTCGCCCGAGCCGGGCTCGAACCCCTGGTCTAGGTCCCTGTCACCCACCGTCGCTCGCTTGGCTTCACTCACCTGCCTCTGCCACCAAAGCGCGTGGTCGAGGCCCTGGCCGTCCTCCGTGCGCCAGCGGGTACCCAACTCTCCCCCCTCTTCCGGAAGGGGCACGACGTACAGTGTGAGCACTCCGGTCGCGTCCGAGCGTCGCGCCGTACAGTGTGAGAACACAGATCGTGAGCGGTGAACTTTTAAACCCCACGGTACGGTCGCACAATTTGAGATGTATATAAGTACCACGACTGAAAAACTCGTACAGTGTATGCCCGGCTTTAGTGAGCGCGTCATATGCAGCCGGCAGCCTGATCAAGGCCAAATGTCTACCGACATCCGCTGTATTTGCTGATACATCAAAAATCCACCAGATCCAATAAAGTAGAAATCCAAGTATCCTGAATCCAAACATGCAAACGTTTCAAACGTCCAGGAATGACAAGGTTGAAAAGACACACCGTTTTCCATCCAAGAATATAGGGTGTATCCCACAAAATAAGTCAATCAGGACCGGACGGGTCCCCCTTTCGTTGCCTACCCGTCGAAAGAAATTGATCAATAGCATTGAGAGACCAGCTTACCAGATCCATATTTTTCAGAGTTCGGTTGATATGAAGAAAGTGCTCAGAAAGACAAGACATAGCAGCAGAAGCAGGAGAGGGGGGGGGGGGGTGAAAGCTGGAGAGAAGAGGAAAACACAACCTACCTTGAAGAGAGACAGAACAGGTTTCCGGAGTTTCCTTTTTTCACCTCAGGAATATCGCCAAAATTAGAAACATTCTGCCCAGGGGTGATGCTGAAAAACTAGTCCATGCATTTGTTACTTCAAGGCTGGACTATTGTAATTCTTTACTATAAGGAAGTCCACAAAATGCAGTTCAAAGTCTTCAGCTGATCCAAAATGCTGCAGCGAGAGTTCTGATGAAAATCAACAAGAGGGATCATATTTCTCCAATTTTAGCTTCCCTTCATTGGCTTCCTGTTAAATCAAGAATAGAATTTAAAATTCTTCATCTAACGTATAAAGCCCTTAATAATCAAGCTCCATCATATATCAGAGCTCTGATTACCCCGTATGTTCCTAACAGAGCACTTAACTCTCAGACTGCAGGTCTGCTGGTGGTTCCTAGAGTCTCTAAAAGTAGAATGGGAGGCAGATCCTTTAGCTATCAGGCTCCTCTCCTGTGGAACCAACTCCCAGTTTTGGTCCGTGAGGCAGACACCCTGTCTACTTTTAAGACTAATCTAAAAACTTTCCTTTTTGACAAAGCTTATAGTTAGAGTGGCTCATGTTACCCTGAGCTACCTTTATAGTTATGCTGCTATAGGCTTAGGCTACTGGAGGACATCAGGGCCTATTTTTCTCACTCTACTGATTTTTACTATTCTCCAGTCTATTGTTCTCCAGTTTAGCATTGCATTGCATTGAAATGACTGTTGTCATTTCAGGTTTTAAGTTTTTGCTCTCTCTCTTTTTTCTTCATAGTAGGTACACCTGGTCTGACGTTCTGTTGACTGTGAAATCATCCAGGGAGGACAGATCACCGACTATTACCATCTAATGTAGAACAGATTACTAGATCAATGTGTGCTTCTGTGGTTTTTGTCTCTCTTGTTGTGTCTCTGCTCTGTCTTCTGTAACCCCCAGTCGGTCGAGGCAGATGACCGTTCATACTGAGCCCGGTTCTGCTGGAGGTTTTTCCTTCCCGTTAATGGGGAGTTTTTCTTTCTGCTGTCGCTTCATGCTTGCTCAGTATGAGGGATTGCTGCAAAGCCATGGACAATGCAGACGACTCTCACTGTGGCTCTACGCTTCTCCAGGAGTGAATGCTGCTTGTCGGGACTCTGATGCAATCAACTCGTTCCCTTATATAGGAAATTTTTTACCAATCTGTACCCAATCTGTATAATATGATTGAATTTGACTTTGTAAAGTGCCTTGAGATGACATGTTTCATGAATTGGCGCTATATAAATAAAATTGAATTGAATATATATATATATATATATATACGCATAATCAGGTTGCATTTACGGAATGGTGAGGTAGTGATATACAATTTGCTTGCAGTAATGAAATAATCAATTGTACAATGGCAGTCTCAGTGGTTTATGAGTTTCTTTCTAGAAGAGACTGAAGATAATACAAAATGATTGCCTCTGGAGTTCACAGTAAACACTTCTGTTCTGCAATCATCATTTGCCTGCAGTGACCAATTTGTTTTACCTATCCACAGAAACATTTAGCTGTATCAACCCTGAACCTCCCCCCCAGAAGTTGTTATCCGTACCGTTCATTTATTATTGCCTTGGTCTGTTGCTTTGCCCTTGACGTCTGATGTTTATGGTAGATCAGGGAAATTAAGTTTGCTGACATAGTTTCTCCCTGGTATCGCCTGCTGCTTCCAATAGCAGTTTGAGTGTTAGAAAACTAGTAGGTCCACTACAGTCATTATCTTGTAAATCTGTGATTATTACTTGAAATACTTGTTATTTTTTTTTAGCAAAGATACCATTCAAACTTAATGATTCATGCAGCTTCAGTCCACTGAGAATACTTATCATCTCCCACTACAGCAAGAAATGGAAGACCTTTATGTTTTTTTTATACAACAGATTAGTCTATACTGAAAACAAGTAAGTCTCTTCTTACTGGGTAGGTGACTTCTGGCATTTTTATGCACTGGATTTTATTTAGGGTTATAAAAGTAAAGAGAGCTTTACAATAATACACAAAATCTGATCAAATGTTAAGGCCCTGGGAACTAATCGTGTACTAATGGATAGTTAACCAGTACTTTTTGGTGAACAGACAGCCCAACCCTATCAGGGGACTACTGCTTAGTTACCTGGGAAACAAAGCAGAACTAATCAGGATCTAATGGGTAGTTAACCAGTATTTACTGGAGAACACACAGCCAAACCTTATTAATCAGTACTATATCATAGAAATTGTATCTAATGGATCAGTTAAATAAATATTTTTTTGTAAGAGATCAGAAACCTATTGGTTAATATTGGATAATGGTCAGATTGAGTAATGATTGGTAATGGTCAGGCACTGATTAAGTAAAGACTTGTTTCTCAGCAACATACCTGTGCGAATTCTCAGTTATCCGGGTCATTGCAACAGCAAACAGGCTTAAATTGATGGCAAAAGTCTGGTTGCCTCCGATTTAAGCCTGTTTGCTGTTCCTTAGTAAGTACTTGGTATGATGTTTCACTGCATGAACTTAACAAAATAACTGGCAGGCAATCTTTTCGTACTCAGTAAGAGACAGTCAGACAAAGTTAAGATAACAGCAGTACAAGAATATAAAATTGCTGATGTATTTCATCAATAGGTTTACAAAAGAGAGAATCCAATTAAATCAGTAATGACTAGGGAACAATATTTTGACAATTACGAGATGTGACCTCACTGGTGCAGGGTTTATTCAGAACCCACATTCTTCGCTAACAAACCAATGGTATGGGGGATTTCGTCTTTTAATATTGTCAAGGTGGAACCCTGTTTGTCTTAATAACTGCAATCACTGCCCAAAGAATGATTAGTTCTAGAATGTTTCCCAAAGATCTGTTTATAGGACTTCCTAGAAATGGAAGAGCACACACACACCATTTCACACACACACCCCTCCAACTAGGGAGGGAGGGCTTTTGGTCCAGAGCAACGCCTGTACACAGTAAGATATCATGTTCCTATTTACGTCATACTGTATCCCTATAAAGGCTGAAAGTTACCCCATATCGTTGGGATTGTTGGGACTTCAGTGAAATGAAGATGATTGTAAGTCCAGAATAAACGAATCCCCCTGCTGGTCACTGAAGAGAAGCTGTGGTGTCTGGTCTCGTCTGTCTGTTTTTTAAGGTTAAATCCTCTCCCACAATGGTCCCCTAATAAGACTGGGCTGTGTGGTCACCAGTAAGTACTGGTTAACTACCCATTAGCTCCTGATTCATTCCTCTTTGTTTTATTTGGTAACTACCCATTAGTTTCTGTTTAGTGCACATTTTGTTTCTCAGGTAACTAAACAGTAGTCCCCTAATAAGGCGGGGCTGTGGGGTCACCAGTAAGTACAGGTTAACTACCAATTAATACATGATTAGTTCCCAAGGCAGTCCCTAGCGGCAATTCACAACACATGTCATCTCAAGGCACTTTACAAAGGAAATTTCAATCAAATCATCCAGACAGATTGGTCAAAAAGTTTCCTATCTAAGGAAACCCAGCAGATTGCATCAAGTCTTGACAAGCAGCATTCACTCCTCCTGAAAGAGCGTAGAGCCACAGCAGACAGTTGTCTACATTGTTGATGGCTTTGCAGCAATCCCTCATACTGAGCATGCATGAAATGACAGTGGAGAGTAATTAATCAAATTTTGTGTACCTTATTGTAAAGTGTTGCTGAAAGCGGTATACATATGCATGTCCGAGTATTTAGATAATTTTATTTGTAAAAAGAAAAATGGAGACTATACATAATTTGTATATTTCAGCATAATGATGTCATACACCTGTGTCGTGACAAAATGTAAAGAAGATGAAGAAGTGTGAATACTTTTTTAAGGCACTTAATATCTGGAGACGTAAGGTTGCAATCCCATTCTGAAACTTCCACCCCTTGGAGAATATTGCTTCCTGCTTTCAGATGAGAAGTGTCCTACTAACAAGAGATATATGTTTATGTGTTCAGCTCATTTGGAAATGCATGCATTTCTGTATTTACTCTATCTGCAGGACTGAAATGTGTCATCACTGACCACACACAGCAGAGGTATTTTCCCAGACATTGCTGTTTTCTTAAAGCTGGGGCTGGTTTCTCCCCTCTGTGTGTGGTAACAGCTTAATGCTACATAAGATCTGGGGTGTGGACAAATACCATCACTCCCTCTACAAACATGTCCTCAGCTGTTTTATTTCTGCCCGCTGTTTGTCTGTATGCGTGTGTTTTTGGAAGATCACTCCATAATGTTTGATGTTTCCTTTCACATCCATCCAAAGTAAAGCTCATACTCTGAGAAGATTGGAAACACATGACGTGAGGGCTGATCGAACACCCAATCATTAATGTGACTTCTTCTCTGGGTAACTGCTCTAGTCCTAGGGAGCAGAGGAGAGTTGGGGAATGAAGTGACGCATGATGGAATGACGGATGGATAAGGGATTGCGGGAATGGGACGAACTGCTTACTTATATTTTGAAATTACACTTTTATAAGCTGGAATGCAAACCTCAGATATGACATGATAGCTCTCTCAATCTTTCAGTTACATTTTTGCTTGGGGAAAATGTTTAGAGTTAAATTTCAAGCTGTGTTTTACTTTGCAGAGACAGCATTCTACTTTAAGCCATTCCATCGATTTCCAACCTGACTTTCTTGAACTGAAGAGCCAACACACTGTTGCTCTTTTTTTACTGCAATCATGTAACTGAACAAAGTTATTTAAACAGTTGATAAAACAATCTTACATGGTTCTTACAGCATCAAAATGACACATCTAAACCTTCTTTTTGGTAAATAGCAGCATACATTCATACAGTATCAACCTCACCCTATCCTAGCAGGGGACACAGATTTAATCCAAAGAGTCCTCGCTAGTATGAAAAAATGTGCCTGGAGCCACAAAACCCTCATAAGCCTGGGAAAAACAGTATTGCTGATAAAGTAAATAAATAAATAAATATCAAAATACATAAAATACTAACTGTATAAAAATAGTTTTAGTTTGATTTAAAAAAACTTTTCAAAGAAATATTGTTTAAAAAAATCATCACACTTTCACTAACAAGGATACATTTTTTAAAGCTACATTTGTAATTTATATAAAAGGAGGAAGAAAGCACGTCATGCCTTTAGTAAGGGTTTGTTGTTATATTAGATGAAAACACATAAAAGCACCTGCATCTAGCCTTTTTTATATCTTCTTTGTGTGAAAACACTCCAAAATTCTTCATCAGTTTTGTCTAAATCTACTGAGGGTGACTTCCAAAGCTCCACCTGGCTTAGTCACAGGTTGCAGTCCAGTGGCATACTTGGCGGGTATTATTTAATTTCTCTTACCTTCTATCTTCTCTGTGAAACTGCAACTTTTGCAGTATTTTTTCAGCTTTGTTCTTGCTTCTTTTGGCATCTTGGGTGATTTGCTGCCACTGCTGCAGTAGTCCTATTTAATCATAAGTGACTAGTTGACCTTTGGGGTTGACTTATAGTTTGCAGCAAGTGCCTCTTTGGTACAGTGAAATGTTTGCAAGTGTAACAAAGCTGTGAAATGTTTTGGCTTTAGATGGTTACCTAATTTAAGGACTTCTGTTGTTAAAAGCAGCTTCTGTTAGTCTATGTATCTGGCTGTGAAATCAACAGGCTATTGCTGGAATGCTGTCACAAAGCAGTACAATGAAGTGTCTCTCTTGGACAAAGAAAGCATTAAAAAAAGAGTGATCCTTCAGATATTGGACAGAAAAAAAGCCAAATGGACTAAAGCAACACCTGTTACAGTTCCTTACGCCCGAGCAACCAAGTTGCCAGAGAATTTAGTGCAACTCTTTGTTCAGCAGTAATGTCCATCAACCAGTCAGCATTCAGTCTCCACTGGAAGCAACTGTGGTGCTGGCCGATGGCTGGTGGTAGTCTCCACTACTTTCATCATTGCACTAGTTAACTGAGATATTCAACTGCACGTCAGGATATGCATTTCACAGCATACTGACTGCTTTGGTGTCTGGATGGAAGGATGACACTATCTGCAACTAGTTGCTGTGAAGATTGTAAAATAACAAAAAACTCTGCAATCTGTTACTTTCAGATGCACTGTAGCTGCATGAGTACCCAAAGCAATAAATAATGTTAGGGTTTAATTTTAGAAGGAAAAAGTTAGATTACTGGGAAAAGGGTTAGTGTATTTGTTCGCTTGCAGCTAACCTATGAACTATCCTTGCCCTCTGCTACCCAGCCTCTGTCTCTCTGCACTTTGCATTCTGTGTACCTTCATTTAGTCAGCCTTGTAAAGTAATACAAGCCTCCTCCAAAAAATGCATGCACCATCTGCATACCTTTCTGAAGGCACCACACCATGCATCTCACTGAACGTGTTTACAGTTTATGCATGACAACAGATGTTTGTAAGGGCAGATTTAGCACATATTTTCAAAATAGTCTCACAACTCCTTCTACTAAGGGTTTGGAGTGAACGTGGTCACATGGCACTGGATCTTACGATATTAAAACAGCACCATATCGTCATTTTGGTTTGGCTTGAGACTTTGATGGAGGCAACAATTACTGACTCCAAAGAGAAGTTTGAACAGTTTATTGATACAAGGGACTGAAGGAGGAATCCAGGACAGAAATGAGATGAAGAGATAAGTTCTAAGTAGAAGAAGAAGGAGGTTCTGGTTTGTCAGGGGTATCATTTGAGGAGAACTATTGAGAGAGAGAGAGAGAGAGAGAGAGTATGAGGTTTTATATTTCTCTATCCAGGGTGGTAAGTGATTGTAAAGTTAAATGAGAGAAAAACAAGCTCTTTAAGGGTAATTTTAATGGGTAACATTCTCCAATGTAATTATTCCTTTCTGCGGGTGAAAAGCATTTAGAGAAAAATTGAAGCTCACCATCTGAGCGAGACCTGGCGGATAGGATGGTACCAACACTAAATTCTGGTGCAGTCTCTAGTGGGATAAACTGGGAGGTAGGATCTAGATGGATAAGTTTAGGAAGTGAGGAGATGTCTTCTTTATTCCAGGAAGGAGATTGATGGCAAAATCTTAGGGTCGGTGAGGTGAAAGAGAAGGAGACAGATCTTTACTAAAAACTTACTGAAGATTGCGGTAGTTAAGGGAATCCTGGAGTGGTCAAGAGGAGAAGCTTTTTTTTGTCTGGACCAAGGGGTACGGATGGAGCTGCTGATGGATAAAAAGTGGGAGTTCCAAGACTCAATGCGAGAGTCGGACCAATTTATTTAGGGGTTATGTTCCTGGATTCAAGGATCATTTTCTTAGGAAAATTAAAAAACGTTATCTGTACATGGTGGTTGCCGGAGACTATGAACTTAAGTGTTTTAGTTTGATGAGTTAAGGTTTCTAGGGAGTGGCCATCCAAGAAGGGGACAAAAACAGGTGAAGGGAGAGTCTGCACCGTGATGTTGCCCTGTTTAACTAGTTCTGTATTGATTAGGATTTGTTCTGAGCCTAAATATATTATGCAAGAACGGGAAACTGATCTTGGTGGACTCAAACAGAAGAATTTATCTGGAATTGGGGATTTATTTTTCTTTGTAGGACTCCGCTGCTCATATCTCATTATTTCCTGATGGGCTGGGGCTTTTGGGCGATAGCACAAGATGTGATGTAATGACCGAGAGCACCACAATAAAGGCAGTCTCTGGCAGTCATCCTCAGCTGTCTCTTCTTGGGAGACAACCGGATTCTGCCAGTTTCCATGAACTCAGGTTGTTGCTGCTGCTGCAGATAATAAATAGTAAATAGGACAGAACTCAATAGCTAACTCAGCTATGGATGTAGTTCCTTGTTTTAATCCCCCAAATATTTTAACAGATTCCTCATTACTATTTTTGTGAAAAAAGTGTGATTAAATAATCCAAGGAACTCGTCATAAGAGAACAGGTAGATTGTATTTTCATTCATTACAGCTTCTACCCAATTGTGTGTGATTCTACGCTGATTACAGATTCCTTAAAAGAATGTGGTTCGTGAAACCTTTATTTATTAAAAAAAGACATGGGGATTATCCCAAAACTATAGCTAAAATGTCTCATTCTCGTAAACTAAATATAATGCTTCATCTTGTCTCCTACAGTGGTTGTCTTATTGCACCTTTACTGAGACATGGAAAGACCATAAACCCTACTATGTAGTGATGAACAAGTTGCATTAAGAAAGCCCTTTAAAGTCCACGGTTTGTATAACTAGGATACTTGGGATTTATTAGTTTTCCAAACACTTCCATTATGACGCGTTTCATGAGTTATAAGGTGAAATCTAGTTAGAAACATTTCGGATCAGTTAGAAGCTATAAGTGGCCAATGTGTATTTATTACCCACTAATGTATCTGACAAGTGTTTTGAGAATTCCTGCCCTATTTCTATTGTTTCTAAGGCTGCTACAGTGTGTTGAAATGCTCCTTATAAATTTCAAATTTGTCGTATGATTTATGATCCTTCAAAGCCACAAGCAATTCAACAAGAACACAGGAAAGAATATGAACTCCTGTTCAGATTTGGTTGCAACTAAGACACGTTTGACCTAATGCTGGAGGAGACGAATGGTTAAGGTGATGAAAAGATTAAATAAGTGGGAAAGTTTGCCTTTCTCACCCTCTGCTGCGAGGAGGAGGTTATTGAAACAACAGGAGAGGCCACAGGATAAAGACTATGTGAAGAAGAGCGGGGACGCACACTGACAGAACGGATCAGAAAATCAATAGAGACGATAGCAGAAAAGAGAGCAAATATTATGAGATCACCTACTGTCCAGACAAACTCAAACACATCCAGCTGTGACCTCTCCAAGTATCCATCCAGTAAATATCCCCTTCAGACTTACTGTGTCCTGGGTAACACATATCCTGACAACCAGGAGGGGAAGCATTTTCACTGCTCTGTGAGAGAGAGATGAGGCAAAGCTGTGGAACAATACAGCTTAGTATTGTGTAGTTAGTGCAATAGTCTGAAATCCTATTGTCTTGTATAAATACATTATAATTAACCTCTGTGTCCATAAAAAGACTTGAAATGGATGTCGCTTTTTAACCTGTGGAACCATTTTAACCATCTGCAGTAATGCTCAAAGGTGTTAATTGGTCTGGCAGGTTTAGATTTAGGACCAGGATTGTATTTCTTCTGACTGGAAGTGACGTTCATGTTGTGGAGTGGCCCCGCCAGAAAGCTGACTTTGATCTGACAGAGAATTTGTAGAGGGTTGAGGCGTGCCATGGGGCCAGGCCTGGGGCCCCATGGCACGCCCACCCTGGTAAATGTACTGTTGTGAATAAAGGGAAATATTTTTTCACAAATGCTACTCTTTGTTTTGGAAGATCACATTGCCATTTCTAATAAGAAACATACTTCCTTTGGTAAAATAAAAGTAACTAAACCTAAAGAGTTGTGAATAATTTTGAGCCTGTTTTATATGTTTTCATTTTTGATTCTTACATGTTGAAATACTAGTTATGTGTGATTTGACAAACTTGAATTAGTGCAAACAAAGCATCTCAAAAAAGAGAAAAAGAAAGCTGGGACATTTAGTGACACTGACCTTCTCTTGTTTGCTGTTTTCTCTTTATTTTCCCGTTTCTTCTTAAACTACACTCATTTTTAAGTACATCCAACTAATGCTGAATCTGATGCAGAACCATCTGACTGTGTTTAGGTTTGGACTGTGTCATATATGTTTATCCACCACCTGCATCCCTCACCACCATCCCCTATAAGTCACTCTCTCCTGGTTTCAGTCATCTTGCCACGCTGTATATCCATCCTCGCCTCCTTCTCAGGCTGCTTTATGTTCCTGACCCGACTAAGCCTATTTCTCCAAGAGACAGAGCCCTGTTAATCTTTGACCTAAGTTCAGCTTTTTTATCATCATGGAATTGTTGTACTTTATCTCTCATCTGTTTCGGCCACTTAAATTCTCAAAACAATGTTTAGTAATAAACACTAATAAAAGACTAATATTACATAACTATTTAAATGTGACAGCTAAGCATTATTGCTTTGTAAAATAGGCCTAGAAAATAAAAATAAATACATTATTGTAATTCATTTTGTTAAGTAATTAAACGATTAATCAGACCTCTAAAGCGTGCAGACCGATGACAACATGAGGCGAACCAGAAATTCCCTGAGCAACAAGACCATATAGGAAACAAAAGAACCCACTAGGCACATTTCTTTACTGTCACCTGGCAACTCGCCTGGTAAAAAGTAAAGACGAAATGGTGTGTGAGGAGTTTTTGTCCTAAAGTCTTTACTAACGGTATAAAAGATAAATATAATGCAATCTGAACTAGGAGAGATCACACACAGCTTGACATGTATCATGTTCTGTTGATTCACTAACCTATATCAGTCAGAGTGGGTATCCGCTGCTCTTTTCCGGACCCTGCCCTTGCTTATGCGCTGTCGGAAACAGTATTAAAACCACTCCTTCCTGGTGCTCCGTCTTCCTCCCCAGGGAAGAAATCCACCGCGACATTGATTACTAGAGCGAGAGACAAGTGAATGCTCTACAGCTGACTAAACAGCACGATTGGCGGAACAGACTGATTAACACAGACTGAATAAAGCCACAAACACTGGATTAGGAAAATTAACAAAGGACAGGAAAGCACACTAAACATAACCTAACGCGAAAAATAATTCAAATCCCAAAGCCTTTAAATCAACAGAAATACAACTATCCCAGCAAACTCCACGTTCTTAACGTCAACACAGCCTGGCTATCAATCTAATGAAAAATGAAAAGAGATTCCGAATTACTTACAAATAGATATATAGAAGAGCAACAATTGTGTGAAAACCTTGGATAGAGCAGCAAATTAAATTAAGAGATCTGTTTTGTGCATTAGGCAAGAGTCACTCACCTCTGAATGCTGAGTGCTCGAACTAGCACTAATTAACTATTCTGATTAATTAGTATTATAATTAGTTGACCACTTGGGGGCACTCATAATCTATGGATAGAGCACCAAACCGTCATCTCCACATTCACTCCACTGTGAAAAAACAAAGAAATGGGGGCAAAAGAAAAGTCCCCCATCCAGATGCTACAGCCTGATGTAGTGGAACACTTTGAATTCTATCTCCTTCTTCCCGACACAAACCAGTCGAAACTCCAAAAGAGACGCATTTTTCACAAAACAACTGGATTTGAAGTAATTAATTTCTACACGTTTAGACCCACATAAGACGGGGTTTTCAGCTTAGAACTACAGTACTGTCACTGATGTATGTTACTAAATTAAAAGAGGTTTTAACAAGAAACAATGATTGACTCGGACAGTTCTCTGTTTTAGGGATCTCAGTGAAAACGCCATACAGACCATCCCAAGGCGAGCTTTTAGAGGAGCCACAGACCTCAAAAACCTGTAAGTTAAATATTGGTTCAGCAAAATAACAAAAATAACAAAAAAGGATGACCACTGTAAATGTTGTGCTTTTTTTTTTTTACCAGTCAGCTGGATAAAAACCACATCAGCTGTATTGAGGAGGGAGCGTTCAGAGCACTGCGATCCTTGGAAGTGCTGTAAGTATTTCAAAAGCAGACACCAAAACTCCTGAGAATTTTTTATCAAGGTTTTTAATGTCACTGTACTTTGGAGGTATATAATACACTGGAACTGTTTGGAGTATTACAATTCGTTTATATGGAATCAGGTCACATTCGGACTTTTTCAGTTTTTTTAGCAAGCAACATATTTTCCATTAATTGTTTTCTCAAACTTCCATTATTTTCCATTTTCCCTCTGTAGTTTCCTCACATTTCTCTGGTTTCTCCTTCGTTTTGGTTCTCCTTCTTTGGTGTCTCCCTTCCTGTCATCTTCATCGCTAACTCGGTTCATTTGTTCCGTCCAGCACACTGAACAACAACAACATCAGCAGCATCCCAGTCTCCAGTTTCAACCACATGCCAAAACTTCGTACCTTGTAAGTGCGATGCTCCCATGCTACATTCTCTAATGTTGTTTGCAAAGAATCCTTCAGACAGCCTCTTTCTCCGTGTCGGCTTGTTACTCTGCTTCTCCCCTCCAGCCGTCTCCACTCTAACGCTTTGCGCTGTGACTGTCACCTGGCCTGGTTGTCTCCATGGCTGAGACAGCGGTCTGCCTTGGGCCTCTACACCCAGTGCAGTTCCCCCCCGGCACTGCGGGGCCTCAACCTTGCAGAGCTGCGTAAAAGTGACTTTGCCTGCTCAGGTGCAGATAAAGCAGGTAGAACTCACTGGAACCAAAATGTAGACGATAGTACCTAGATTTAAGAACTGTTCCATCTGATCTTCCCGTTAGGCCACAGCGGCAGCGCCTTCGTTCAGCCGTGCAGTTTGGCGTCCGGGTCCTGTCCTCCAATGTGTTCCTGTAGCAACAACATCGTCAACTGTCGAGGGAGGGGCCTCACCGCCATACCTGCCCACCTGCCAGAGGCCATGACTGAGATGTAAGTAGGTTTGTCAAGGAGGGGAAAATAAATCCATTTATTTTACGCTTGACATCATGTGACCATCAGACATTTCTTTTTTTATTGAGTTACAAAAAAAAATCACTTGGCAAAGCTTTTTGTGAAGGCTTACTTTCATAAAAATAGAATACAATCAGGATGAAAGGAAAGTACATCCTCTGTCTGTCAGGTTTTGGTTAGAAGTTGTAGGTAGACCAAAATGCAGCCATGAGCTTTGCAATGCATGGTGAGATGAACTGGTGGTTAATTAACAAACAAACAGTAAACTTACAGACGAGCAGGAGGAACAGAAGCATGTGCACTGCTCAAAGATTGCCTTTGGACTAATATGCTTTATATATGTCATAGTAGCTTTTGATAATTTCACTAAATAATAGTATATAAAGTAGTATTAGTTGTTGGCTGTTTGTATGAAAAAAAACTGGTTCCTAGTGCACCCCTATGAATCCAAATGGACATTTGTCTATACTGCCTATAGTCAGGTTCAGCTCTGCCAATAGGTTCATCTGGAAAGGAGCAAATCAATAAATAATCAATAGAAGGGTTGAATCAGGTAATGTGCAAATTGAAATAAAATCATTCCATCTTTCTATCTTGTTCTGTTTTTCTTCTTCTCTGTAGTCGTCTGGAGCAGAATGGTATCAAGTCAGTTCCTCCAGGGGCTTTCTCCTCCTACAAGAAGCTTCGCCGAATGTGAGTTCTCCTACAGTCCAACGCTGTTACCTTGTTAGAGGTTACTTCAGCTAAACTCTAGGGGGCTGTTCTCTTAATTCAAAATTGAACAAAGACATTATTTCACAATGTCGGAGAAGATGTTCTTTCCTAACACATGAATATTATGTTGCTCCGGCAAATCTTGTGTGCCTTTTTCTACCCTCTCTCAGTGTCTGATTGACAAAGCAAAGAGTAGTAATGATATTCACAGACAACCCTAACAAGCACAGCAGCTTTCAGCTTGTATGGTATCGTTCTTGTTGCAGAATAAAAGAAAAACGGTGTATTTCACTAATATGTGTGCACCAATTACACGCTAAGAGTTTGTAAAAACGTGAAGGATGATTCCTTGTTGGAAGCTCCAGAACCTGAACAATGAACTACTGATTGTTAATCTCACTGTTTCAGTAGGCAGACATGGTTGGGATCGGGTTTCTAAATGAAGAAGTCATGTGGACATTTTTATGATCCGCTGCAGATTATAAATGCCTGTAGAATAACTGATCCCTTTTACTGATTCACTCTAAGATCAAGACAACGACTGAATATAGATATGTCGCATTGTGAAGTTAGTAGTTGTGTGGTACAAGTGATTCCTGACCCTCTTCATTTTCAGATAAAAAAGTAAGCTAGAAAGCCTTTGCAGCAATGGCAGAGCGTGTTAACTTGAAGACAGCATACCTGACTAAGTTCTGCGACATGCTTTCCTTTTTCTTTAACATGCAGCTGTTTTATTTACTGTTGCATAACTACCACCAGCTCTCAGGACATGTTCGATGTTTCATGCTGAGTGATGCAAACAACTCTGGGATCTGAAAAAAAAACATATGCATTTTGTTCTGTCGGTAACTCGTAGACTTAGTAAAACATATTTATGGGTAGTTTTCCCTCTTTGTACATAATACTAGATGTGCAAATTTTTTTAGAGATGCAGTTACTTGCCAGTGTGGCTAAAAGTGCAAATGTTGTGAATTACATGAATTTTCAGAAGCTGTACAGTTCTGGTGGGGCAGTGATTTAAAGTTTTATCTCCAAAGGGATTGCTCTCTCTAAGTTCACTCCTTCCTGTGTTGGCTGTTCTTTTCCTCTTTCTCCTTCCTTTTCTGTGGACTTTGGTTAGAAGTCAGATATTTTAAGGCTATACATAATCAATCATCATATGGTGATCTCCTACAAAAATATGCCAATCTGTTTACATTACCTTTTTTCAGAACTTCTAGAGTTTGTGCTGTATATTTTGGGATCTTTATTGTATTTTGTTCAGTCCTGTCTTGCTGCCCTTCTGGTCCTTTTAGCTTTTTTCTAACCTGAAATACAATCTCTGCTCTTGTCTCTGTTTTTTTTATTTTTAATCTTTTCCCAATCAAGCAGAACTCCTACATCATCACTGTCCAAGTGTCCTGAGAACCTAGAAAGCATTTGATTTCTTAACCAGACTCTTTGTTGTAACATTTAGAATGACAGCTGAGCAACAGACATGGGGACATGTAGCTGCAGGCCAGTGACTAAAATCTAACATTGTGTGGTTTGATAGGCCTGACAAAACCAAAGATATTAAAACTTTGATTTAATTTGAGGATCAGAAAATTAAATAATGACACAATGTATCTAAGTGTGAAAACAGAAAAAAGGTTTCCATAAAGAATCAAAATATAAACACTAGAAAGGGCTTCCATTTTGCAAAATTTACTTGATGATTTTGGAAAATGCTCAGATGATTGAATGTGTAAAAGATCAGAATGTGAAGTTCCTTTAGGAGATTATTCAAAGCACACAAATAATTGTGTTTGTGTAGTTTCCTATTTACCACTGGGATGAATATTTATAGTTTCCAACCTGTTTCATTTACAGAGACTTAAGCAACAATCAGATATCTGAGATGGCTCCTGACGCATTTCACGGCCTCCGAGCTCTCAACTCATTGTGAGTGATGTTTGCTTCCTCTCACTTATTTTGACTTTTCTTATTTTTATTCTATACAGAGAAAATCAAATGTTTACATGGTCTGTTAGACTGGCAGATTTCGGTGAAGTAAAAATGAGACCTTGATTAATAACTCCCTAACTTTCTCTACTTGTAATGGAACATAAATCTTTTTCAATTGAACAGAAAATAATGGACGATGTTAAAAAAGCCTCATTAATCAGGTTTCATACAGCAAGTGTATGCACCCTGACACTAATGCTTTATTGCCACGCATTTCGATTTAATTACAACATTTAGACCATGGTACAGTGGAGAGACTCCTCTCTAACTGGAGAAAAAAAATGAAACAATAACTTACCAGCTATGTTCTACACGTGACAACCCTGCCTAAACCAGGTATTCTCCATATGTCTGGACCAAGGGGTAGCCCTGAAAGAAGCTGTCTTTTCCAAAGAAAACATTTAGTCCCATCTACAAGGAATCAGAACCTTGTGGGAGAACATGTTATTGTCTGATGAAACCAAATGTTTTGTCCATAATTCTAAAAGGTAAGCACCAAACAGCACTTCTTATCACCATATAACTCTTCACACAGTGAAACATGGTGGTGGCAGGATCAGGCTTTGGGGTTACCTTTCTTTAAACAACACTACTTTTTTCTGTCAAAGTAAATGAAATCATGAACAGTTTCAAATGCCTGTGAGTTTTGTCCAAAAAACAGCAACGCTGAAGATGCAGAAGGATTTCGGCATGGCAGTGAATTCAAGCATGCACTAAAATGAACGAAAGAAATATTTCCCCAAAGGAAAATCAAAGGTTTGGGATGAATAAGCCAGAGTCCAGTACTAATTCTGTAGAAAATCTTTGGGGGTCAACTGCAAAGAGAGATGTCTTCACATTCTGATAGGGGTGGGGAACTTTTTCTAGGTAGAGTGAGAAAATATTACCAAATGAAGAAGTGACGTGTTGAAAGACTCCCCAAGACTTCCCAAAGATTAAATGCTGTAGGTGAATTAAAAGGTGCTTCAACAAACTATTTGTTTAAATGTGTGCACACTTGTACTATCAGCTCATTACAGCCTTACCTATTCTCCACATCTGTTACTAAATCAACTGAGTTTTCACTTGCGTTATCTTCAGATGTAATTTATTTGTAATTTATTTGGAGTCTGACTAGGGTGACCACCTGTCCCGCGTAGCGCGTGCGCGCACAGCGTTTGAAGCCCAATTCATGCGTCCCGCAAATTGAGACCGTGTCACGCATAATCAATGCTTTCTCAAAAAAAAGTTGGTCGCTCTATCCACCTTATTTTCGAACGACGAAGTAACTATGGCCACAGCTGCAAACTATTCATGACTGAGAAGATGACATGAAGAAGTGCCTCATATAACGTACGAGGACATTTTAACCTGTTTTGTGTCGTCACTTGGTTCGGACGGCTCTGCAGTGCGACTTTACCGAAGCGAACCTCCGCAGTGAAAGAGTTGGATCGGTGTTAATAAATATCAACAAGGATAACCTGGTATTCATGGAGGCTGATGGCCGTTCAAGCCAAAACTAGTCCGACGTTCACGCTGCTGGATCCTGACTGCATCAACCGGCTCTACCGAGACGACCGGAGCGCTCTGGTGCTGCGGCTCCAGGGGAAGCCTTCAGTCATGCAGCTGCGATCTTATGGAAGGTAGGCTGATGAATGGTCTGATTCAGAAACATCCTGGCTGTTGGCTCGTTGTGATTAGATTGCTGGTCAGTTAATTTTGTAATGTTTTGGATTAAACTGATGTTATAAGTGGACATCTAAACATTCTGCCCACTTCATGTTTTGGCTTGAAAAGGTTTGAGTCCTAAAGGTGACCCCAAAGTCCTAAAGGTGTCCCCAGAACACTGAACAGTTTTGTTTTTTTTCTGCGCCTGCCTTTACCAACATCCAAGTTCACCATCCTTCCTCCCCCTTCTCGTTCTGTGAACCTCTGGAGTCGTGAGTTAAGACTTTTTTACAGTTCCTTTGGTGTGCAACTACAATTCCTGTTAATCCTTTAATTTTAAATTATAATTTATTTAAAGTGAATAAATTGTAATGAAAAATAAATAAAATTAAATAGCTAAAGTAAATCGGAATTGGAAGTGCATCTGTTCATTGAATGTTCAACGTATTATGAATCTTTATTTAGAAAGAAATACACATTGGTTGGCCTATTCATGAGCATACATCAGCAATTACACATGTTTATGGGAATAGGGCATTATTAATATACCATGTAAGGTGGTATGTGCTAGAAATGTGTAAACCACTATCAGTGAGTCTGCCCCTGAGGTGGGGGCACCACCGCGCCAAGCAGTGTCCCACTTTGTCCCTCAGAAACATACCCCTTGTCCCCCCCTTGGGCTTATTAGCAGGTGGTCACCCTAGGTCTGACAGCTCAACAGGGAGTCCACCCTGCTGAGATCACAGTGTTTTCCCACTCTATCCATGCTTGTGTGGATCTACAGCATCTCCATCGCACATCAAATACTCTTGTCTTAAAACACACAATGTCAGCTGTCTGTATTTGCAGATGTGTATAAGTTAAGTTAGTATACGGTCTGCATTGGGGTGCCCAACTCCATTCTCAGCTCTGCAGGAGCCATTCATTAGATTCAGGTGTGTTGGAGAAGGGATTCTTTTAAATGCAGAGGTGTCAAGTAACTTAGTAAAAATACTTCATTACCTTACTTAAGTAGAAAGTTTGGTTATTTATACTTTAGTAGAATAATTATTTTTAGCCTACTTTTTACTTCTACTCCTTACATTTTCATGCAATTATCTGTACTTTCCACTCCTTACAGTTTGAAAATAGTCTCAATAATTCTATCTTATTTCAGCTTATTTTCCTTCTGGCTTGCCCATAATATATAAATAAATAAAATAAATTCAGATAAATAGCACTACCGAAACAGAGTGATTTTGTTTGTGGTTGGTAGTACTGCACCAAGTTGTTTGCCAAACGCCCCTACAAAAACTTAAGAAGAACAACAAAACGTAAAACATAGCATTTTTAGGATTATTAGTTATTGTCCATTTTTTGATTAAATACTTTCATTAATCATTTCTTGACAACACTGTCCATACAAGGGTAATTGTTATAAGAGGGTAATGCATTAATTTTCATGTCCAGTTTTGTTATCTTACGTCTGTTGCCCTCATCAATTGCTGTAGCTACGATTGGATGTTCATTTACATTCCAATAATAACGAGTAAAAGGTTATTGATAATATGTCTCTTTTTGCACCAATACTTACGTGTAACCAAGTATCAGTGTCTCTGCTCCATGAAACCCATACTGATGCTCAGCAATGCACCTATATGGACATTAAATATTTTTGTACTGTACTAAATGGTTCGTTTTCAATGGACATATATGTGGGTGAAACAGCCAATTCCAATTTTCTTCAATATTAACATTATACTATACAATTATAGTAATATTGGCCTTTAGAAATTTGTCTTTGTTTTGTATGAGGAGTAAGTGCATTCAAGGCCCCTGTGGTGAAGGAGGTCTAAGCTTTTGTCCTTAGTGGCAGTTTTTTATAACTTAAATTAATTTTACACTTTAGGTAGTTTTAAAGCCGGTACTTTGCTACTTTTACTTGAGTAAAAGGTTTGAGTTGATACTTCCACTTCTACAAAAGTATTTTTAAACCATAGTATCTATACTTCTACTTGAATAATAGATGTGAATACTTTTGACACCTCTGTTTGAAAGTTGTAGCTCTCGAGAACTGGACTCTGGCACCCCTGATCTACACTGTTGCATAATAATAACTTTATTTATAAAGCACTTTCATACAATGCGCTGAACAATTACAAGGAGATAAAAGACAAGAACAGTACAGATAACAAAAACAGATAAAAAAACAGATAAACAGATACAGCAGCAGAAGATAAAATTTACTACGAGGAGGACAGAGTAAACACGGGGGTCTTTAACTTAAATTTTAAAACACCAACAGAACCTGCCTGCCTGATGTCCTGAGGGAGGTCACTCCACAGGAAAGGGGCTCGAAAAGAGAAGGCACACTCGCCAGCAGTTTTTCTTTGCTCTTTAGGGATTTGTAGAACGCTAGTGTCTTGAGACCTGAGAGCTCGAGAAGTTAATGTTATCCCTACATTTTATGACGGGGTCATCAATCTTAAGGGTAAGATTTAGAAATGAGTGTAGCCGTTTCTGAGGTCCGATTACCATTAAATCTGTCTTATCTGTGTTAAGAAGCAGAAAGATCTGCAGATCGTCGGTATAGCAATGAAAGGTAACATTAAATGAATGCAAAAGGGGACCAAGAGCAAGAAGATTGAGAGAAAATAGCAGTGGGCCAAACACAGATCCTTGAGGGACCCCAGGCCTCACAGCACAAGACACGGAGGTCTCATTTTTAAAACTAACACACTGAGATCTGTCAGACAGGTAAGTTCTGAGCCATGAGAATGCGTCACCAGTGACTACAATAAAGTTTCAAGCCTATCTAGAAGAATACCATGGTCCACGGTGTCGAATGCAGTACTTAGTATCTAAGAGTAATAGAACAGAGGTGCGGTCATTGTATGCATTCACCAAGAGATCGTTAAAAACTTTGGTTAAAGCAATTTCTGTGGAATGGTTACATATAAAAGCCGACTGAAATGGCTCAAACAGATTATTAGTGGAAAGATAATGCATAGGCATGTGTTCTCCCATCATTCTGATTTGTTTGTTAACATGTATTTGTGCAGTAAAGTGTTAGTTTGTATACAAATAATGAATTAATAACAGCTGACACAATGCATTCAGGGTGCTTCTGTCCTTGTCTGCAGGGTTCTGTATGGAAATAAAATCACTGAGCTACCCAGTGGAGTATTTGATGGCCTGGTTTCTCTGGAGCTGCTGTAAGTCTACAACACCACACGCGTTTATACTCTCATGGAGATCCTAAGGGAACATATCCCAGAAGTCATCCTAATGGGTCTTGTTTAGGGATTCAGGCCTCCATTTGGTCAATCAGGCCTCCATTTGGTAAATGGACCGAATTAATATAGCGCTTTTCTAATCTTACCGACATTCACTCAAAGGGCTTTCCGCTATTTTTCACCCAATCACACTCAGTGACACACATACATTCATACACTGGTACACAGATTGGTAGGCAACGTGGGGTTAAGTGCCTTGCCCAGGTGCACATTGACATGTGACAGGGGGAAGCTGAAGATTGTCTTCCAATCTTCTTATTGGAAGACAAGCACTCTAATCACTGAGTGACAGTCGCCCCACATACTTGAGGTTGGAATCAGTTGGACTTTCCAAAACACACACGTGATACCATGCACAGAGGCCTTCATGTGTGCTCATTTGGGTCAATTTACAGAATTCCAGTGTGATCTGCCCCAAAGACAGCCAACAAGATTCTGGTTTGTAAGCCTCAAGTCCCAATTTTTACCAGATTATGTTGATCATTGGGAAGTAATGACACCAATTTATCTTAACTGGTGGTGACGCCCATTTTACGGATACAGAATATGTAGATCCTTCTGATATCACAGATTAAGGTTAAAAATAAACACGGGCATTATTAAGGGCGGCTCAGAAGGGGCCTATTGCTATTCTTTCAATGTATGGCCTATTGGAGTTTTCTGTGGGTAACCAACTCACTGTTAGTAATATTCAGAAGCTCTTTAAAGGTATACTATGTAACCGGGGTTGATTTTCCAGTGAGGCTCCCCCCAGAGGCCGAAAGTAAAAGTGCACTGTCGTAAATCAGCTGTTCCCTGGTTTTCCGTCAAGCCAGGCGCGGTTGTTTTGAGCTTAGCAGACAGGCGAACGCAACGAATACAAAAGTCAAAAACACGGCAGTACAAACAATGACTAACATAGTGAAAGTAAGAACATGCACACAGAGAGAGAGAAACCATTCCAATGCAGTGTTTCCCCTAGGAATTTGCTTAGCGGACGACCGTCGGAGCGGGAGGGAGAGAGACAAGCTTTGCGCGACCGGCGGAGCGGGCGGGAGACAAGCTTTGCGCCACCGGAGCGGCGAGGCGGGCGGGAGACAAGCTTTGCGTCCCCGAGCGGCGAGGCGGGTGGGAGACAAGCTTTGCGTCACCGGAGCTGCGAGGCGGAGCGGGCGGGAGACAAGCTTTGCGCCACCGGAGCGTCGAGGCGGGCGGCAGACAAGCTTTGCGCGCATATCGAGTTAGTTTTTTTTTTTTTTTGGAATGTTTGCGAGGCAGTAGCGTGAGGGAAACCCTACAATGTTACTTACAGTCGCATCAGCAGAAACGCGAGGTCCGCGTCAGCCTTGCAGCCTTCTCTTTCTTTTAGCTCTCGCCATTCGGAAAAAGCTTGCCCGATGTTCACCCATGTACGACTCCTCTCTCTGTCCAGAGCCATTTTCCTCTTTCTTGCCTGCTCCGACATGGGCTTTCGCTGTTTTGTCGCTGGTTCCGCCTGATAACTGCACAAATATCTCCACTGCGCTAGCAACGAGCAAGCCTTTAACTGGGGGCGTGTAGCAGTTCTCGCCGTAAAGCAAGACCGACTCTCGCGATGCACACGAGATTTTGAGCCTGTGGGAGCGGGCCGAGGCCTCCTGCAATTGCAAGTGCGGTATTTCCCCCACAGACCAACAGGGTGACCGAGAAAACCTTTATTCGACCTGAAATGACTCATTTAATCATCCAAAACGATATGGAACATATTAATTAACTGAAAAATGTTGCATAGTATGCCTTTAACCAGCGAGATGGCAGCTATAACTTGAGAGGATGTGGTAACTTTAAAGTTCAAGCAGTGAGAACCACTAGAGAAAGTTTTTGTGTGTCTGTATGTGGAGTGAAACTTTGGAATCAACTGGAGTTAAAGCTCAAACAATGTCCAAACAATTAAAGTAAGAAATGGTTTTGTCTCTGTACAAGAATGAGGAGGCGGTGATGATGGTTAGTTGGTGTTCTCAGGTTTATTTCTATAATATTAGACAGATTTATAATGAAGATTATGTATTATTATAATAAAAATGCCTATCTATAAATTGTTAAATAACAAATATTGAGATATTGTAATATATTAATCCATATAGTAGGTATTGCATATGACTATTTTATTATAATTTTGTTGTTGTAGTCTGATTTATTTCTACAATAACAATAGGATAATGTTAGAAATTATACTGGAATCTAGAGGATATATATGTAGGTATACATATGGAATGTCTTTTAATACAGAGCAAAGGAAATTCAACAAAGGGTAGAACTGTTGTTGGGGGGGTTGCCCCTCCCTGGCAGGAGGTCCATATAACACTTTTCCCTTTCAATGCACAAATAGACACAACTAAAACTAATGATTACCGTCAGCACCAATACCTTGATAAAATTACTAAATATAAATTTTATTATTAATTAAAAAGGATGCATACTAATGTAGTATAAAATAAATTATATATAATGAAAATATTAATGTGGTGATAATGAAGTGAGTGACATCAGGGGTATTGACAAGGTAATGTATGTATAAACAGTAAAAAACACTGGTGTACATGACATGATTTACCAAATCTCAAATTAAATTGGCAACTGCATGATTTATGTATGAACAGGGAGTGGGAGTAAATAAGTTTGTCTTCTTCCCACTCCTTTTCGAGCTAATTGTGTTTCTTGTTTATGTATAAATACAGTATTAATGTCAGGATTTGTTACAGAAGAACTCAGGAAGCGCACACGGGACTAAAGTTTAAGGGTTTTTATTAGAGGAAGTGTGCTGGATGGCGGAAGATGATGACCGGAGGTTCAGGACTGCAGAAAGTCAGGGATGAAGGTGATGGCAGGAGCTGACGGCCCGGAGTGAGAGTCCATAAAAGCTGGGTGGCCAGGAAAGCGAAGTGCTGCTTGGTTAGCAGGCCTCGTAGCAACACCAGGGCATAGAGCGGAGCTTCTCTAGGGCGGCTAGTCAGGTTAGCAGATCACTGGAGACACCAGGGCACTGAGCAGAGCTTCTCTAGGAACAACAGCAGGGTACAAAGTCTTTCAAAGCGATTGGCAGGACTAACCTTGAACGAGAGAACAGAACTTCCAAGGCAAAGACATGGAGTGGTGAATAACAGAAGACGGCCCAGTGCTGAACTGAAGGCAGAGGGAGGTTTAAATAGAGCAGGTAACAGGTGGAACAAGGGTCTGACTAATTAACTGGTAAATTGTATCAGGTGTGACTGACTGCGGAGGAGGTGAAGTGAAGATGATAGAAAATAACTAATGACAATGAAAACTAACAATAAATAAAGTCAAACCTAACACAAATGAGAAACAATAAAAATAACAGAAAAACGAAGTCAAACCAAAACTCAACCATGACAATTATTATGTAAAAAAAAATAACTGGATGACTTAGACAATGTCTTGTTTGTACTGCATGTGCATTTATTGCACATATTTGTGCATATGTGTATGTACATAGATATTTTCTTTGTCCCTCTTTTACCCAATATGGGGTATAACACGCATTCATTTTTCTTTTTCTTAATTATATGTTTTTAAATAAAGCAACAACAAAAAAAATTACAACTATTAGATTTTTCAACGCAAACCCCTGCAGGCCCCTTTTGCAGCATCCTCCTCATATGGGGTCCCATGTTCTCTGCACATTGCAAAGAATGGATTATTTTCATTGATTCAACTTTAGAGCAGAGGGCGGGCTTTCCCTAGACTCTATGTAGAGTTTAGATGAGATGTATAAATACTTCAGCTTAACTGAATGATTATATATCAAACCGATAAAACAGCTGCAATGACTTTTAAAAACAAGAATTGGATGCACAGGTTTGAATTCATAATGTATATTTATCAATTTACATGGCACTGAAAATATATACATAGGCCACAGACTCAAATTAGGATTTTTAAGATTTAATGTACCGATGATTGCTAATTTTGGAAGTATTGGTAAAAATCACTTATAGGTGTCTTTGCGTTAAATTGTCTTCTGTTACATTTTGGATTTACCAATTATATTAACTGTCCAGTATTTCATGACGGTGAAGTTGAGGAATCTGTATTTTCAGTTTCTTGTCCATTTTACAGTTATTTTAGTTTTGCTCACATTTAACGACAGTTACCATATTTCTGGCTCTTTTTTTGGCGGCATCTTTTAACAACGGATCCAGAGTATATGCAGCACTGAAAATGTTTGTGTCATCATTGTGACCATAAGTTTAGTTTTTCGTCTCATCCACCTACAAATAAGAATTTAATAAATCTTGGCTTCACCTGATGGGTTTCTATACCCTTCAGAATAGAAAATAAAATATTTAGATAAATGAATGTACACAATTGAGCCTGTTTGTTGATTTGAAAAGAAAAGCACAATAAATTCAAACTCATACACAGAATATTATGTTTTCAAAGATCATTGAAGTTTTTTGTTGTAAGATAATTCCATCCTGGAAATACAATAATTCAAATAAGTCATTAAAAGTCCAAAATTAATATGGCATTTATGAATCCATAAATACCTCTGACCAAAGCTGTACTGTTTAAACTTCCAATGTTTTGTGTTTTTTTTACCAACAGCCCACATATTATTCATTAGAAAGCTGATTGGCTAGAAACTGCATTTAGGAAACAGTAAAGAGTGTTATAAAAAGAGTTGAAACAGGAGGACATGTTTTTTGCCTGTTAGAGGCTGTTAAAAAAGGACTCTGTCAAAATTTGTGAACTGATTTACAATCTCAAGTGAACCCATTCTATGTACTTAGAAATGGTTTGACTTGAAAAGCCAGACCTGTCCGATGATGATGTCCAAGGACCTATTTATTCTTGACTAAACCTGGTTTCTTAACATTCTGCAGATTGCTGAATGCAAATAAAATCACCTGTATCCGTGCAACAGCATTTAAAGACCTGGAAAACTTGGCCCTTCTATCTCTATATGACAACAAGATCCAGAGTCTGGCAAAGGGAACCTTCAGCTCGCTGCACAGCATTCAGACACTGTGAGTAAAGAGAGAAACGCATTCTGTTTGGGTTCTATTTCAGTCCATTGTGTTTGATCCAGTTGGTGTCCTCACCGCTTTGTGATGTCTTCTCAGCCACCTGGCCCAGAACCCCTTTGTTTGTGACTGTCATGTGAAGTGGCTGGCTGACTTCTTGAGTTCCAACCCCATAGAGACCAGTGGAGCTCGCTGCGCCAGCCCTCGCCGCCTCGCCAACAAACGCATCGCTCAGATCAAAAGCCACAAGTTCAGATGCTCCGGTAAGTCGGCGCAGTTCCTCATGTGGTTCAGGTTGCTGCGGGAAGTGTAAAGCAACCAAGCTGCTGGAAGGTTTCTCTTGAAACAAATGAACCAATGAGAGGCTTCCTGATCTTTTCCTTGACTTCAAACAATTTGATTCTAGATTTAAAGACTTAAATGCTGGAGAACCAGGACAGTGTCGCCTCAGAGGTCTCAGCTCTGACTCCTTAATGTACCTTTGTCTAATTCCGTGAACAATGATGCCATGTTTATATAGCTCAATAATACTGTCAGTGAGGTCTTTATTAGTAAGTTTACTGTTCTCTGTTTTACACATTTTGAAATACCATGCAGCAGATGTATTTGAGGAGAATTCATGTAATTCTTTAATCTTCTTTTACACCAAGGGTCTGTTTGTGTTTGTAGTTTTTTTTACTGAAGATCATAGGGCTAACAGAGCGTTAAATAGCATGTCTAATGGTGCAAGTTTGACTTTGAGACAAGAAATAAATAGCCAGCGATTGTAGTTGGAGACCTGTGAGTAAAAGATATCTGGTCTGTTTCAATTGCTCACCTTACGCCTGTAGTCTGCTTAAAGCCAGAGAGGGAAGCAAGGAGAACCATCACAGATGCTAAGAACAAACTGCTTCCACAGCACTTTAATCTGCTGCCAGGCCTGGAAATGTCCATGCAGGCCAATCATACCTTTACTTCTACATAGGTTTTCTGCTGCGGGCTGTTTGTGGCTGACTCTGTTGCTATCTGCCGCTATCCAAGCACATTTTTATTGACAGGTTTGTTTCTTGTTGCTTTTCCTTACAGCCAAGGAACAGTACCACATCCCAGGTGAATATGTATTTTTGTATTTATCCTTGTTATGTTTCATATTCTCAGCGAGATTACGATTCATTTTAGAAAATTTGGATAATTAGCAGTTTATCTGTGTGTGTTTGTATCCAGGTACTGAAGACAGACGCCAGAGCTACGAGTGCAACAGTAAGCCTGTATGTCCTGCTAAATGTCGCTGTGAGGCCAATGTGGTGGACTGCTCCAATCTACGCCTCACCAAGTTTCCCGAACACCTGCCGCCCTCCACTGAAGAGCTGTGAGACATGTGCAAAAGCACACAGATACTATGTCTGGCTGGAGCAACAATTATGTTCAAACACCACTTAGATATAAGATAAACAAATTACGCCGCTAAAAGTACTTACATGGATGGATGGATGGATGAGTACCCCAGGGTGAAATTCACACATTCAGTTGCAGCACACAGCAAAGCATCCACAAACATAAATAAAGGAAAAAGTGGTATTTAGTTTATTTGGCTTATCCAGTTACTTGCTGTTCTTTTCTGAGTTCTGTGTCCTAGAAATGAACATGTTTGCTTCACAATGGTTGAATCAATCCTAGAACAAAAACTAAAGACCTTGTTGAGATGCTGACTGAAGCTGCTAAGAGAGTATCAGCATTCCCAGTGAAAACAGACCTGCACCAAAATGGACAGAAGGGCCACTCAGAGAAGAAGCCAGTAATTCAAAATCCACATAGCGCACTCAGAAACAAAAACCTTAGTTTGTGGAGACATGTCCTGTGGTCTTATGAAACTTAATATGAAGTATTGGGCTTTAATGATCATCATTATGTTTGGATGAAGGAGGAGGAACCATGTCATCCTGGGAATATCCTCCAAACTGTGAATTACAGGCATAGCAGCATCCTGTTGTGGGTATTTTGCTGCAGGAGGCAGGGACTGGTGCACTTCACATAACATGGCATCACGAGGAAAGACTCTAGTAAATACTGAGAAAACTTCTGAGTTTGAAGACAGCTTAAAAGATTTCGTAAAAAAAAATAAAATAATTTTTCTGGCATTTAGCAAAGAAGCAATAAGTTGTGGTAGTCTTAGCTGACCAAGAACAGGGAGAGAGTACTTGTATTTAATGTCCAGATCACCTGACAGCTTTGCCAGGACCCAGGACAACACTGACAAAACTGGCCTTAATGGCCAAACTATTTTTGTACTACACATATATAGACATAGATCTTTATGTTGACATTTATATTAATGAATTCTTCTGCTTGTGATGTTGTTGCTTCAGGCGTCTTAACAACAATGACCTGTCCATACTAGAAGCCACCAGAGCCTTCAAGGGTCTATCACATCTAAAGAAAATGTAAGTTGTCTTAAAATGGTTGTCAGAATAAAATGAAAAAAAAAACCATATTTTACATCACAAAGCTTCGTTTTCAGTTTGTGGGTCATGCTGGATCACACAGTGCTACAAATGTGCCAAAATAGGTTAGTGAAAAAGAAGAAAAATGCTCATATATAACATATTAGTTTTATATATTTTTTGCATTTTTACTTTTAATGTAAAGCATCAAGAAGGCAGTTTCTTCGTCTGAAGTTGTCGCAGAGCTGGAGAGCTCTTTCAGTGACAAACTGCTGCATCCTATGCTCGAAGGAGCGTGATCAAAGATCCTTCCTACCAGCAGCTGTTAGACTTTATGACCACGCCTGCTCCCAATAATCTCAATAAGTTCTTTACATCTCTGCTGCTAATTGCATTTTTTTCCTTTTTTGGTAGCTAGTCTGTTGATGCTTTTTATGCACAATTATACATGTGAATTTTGTACACTTTCCACTCACCCTACTCAGTTACACATTTCATTTCATCCGAGTAGGCCATTTTTAGTAACGGTCCAGTTTCTTTTCCATTGTGGACTTTTCCCTTTCTTGCTGCTGATAAACCTGAATTTCCGCACTGTGGTACAATAAAGGATTATTCTATTCTGTTTTAGTAACCTGAGCAACAACAAGATTTCAGAGATTGAGGACGGTGCTTTTGAGGGCGCATCATCAGTGGTGGAGCTTCACCTCACAGCCAACCACCTGGAAACTGTGCGAGGGAGTATGTTTAAAGGCATGGAGGGGCTGCGCATGCTGTGAGTTCAACGGTTTGCACCTAATATACAGCACATATTGGCAGAAAAAAATCTAGTATTTTAATTTGAAGGTTAGAGTGGATGGAAAAAGGATTCAACACGTACTTTGAGCTACTAAATTGTGTTATTATAGGAAAACCTTTACAAGTAACGCATGTATTTTGTAAGTCGAAGAAATACACAGACAGTTTCAGTCTTGGCGTCAAAATGAATGAATAGTATCTGTTTTCAGATGATTGGACAGATAAAATTATGGGTTATTTGACACAAGCAGGTTTTTCATTGACTCAAAAGTAAGCAGAAAAGCTGAAACATATTGCACATATTTGCACATATTTGGCTGAAGATTTAACATCCAGCTGAATGTGTGACTGTTTTTAAAGCTGGTACATCATTACAGCACAGAACAATTCTGACCACGAGTTGATCGGGGTGTTTGTTTGAAAGAAAATTCAATTAAATAACAATAAGTATTATTTTTAAGTTTAATACAGTGCTGGTTTACTTTATTTTGCCTTAAACGTCTATGATTTATCATACAGTGCTCTAACGACTCTGATATTATTGTCTTTGTTTCAAAAAGCTCACCTCTCATAAGCTATTTCACTGCCATGAGTTTAGTGTTGAAATTGCTAAACTGCTTGTTTACAGAGTTTACGCTTTTCTCCATTCATAAGCAGTTATAAAGACCTACTAATAAAAGGAAGCCTCTTTTCATAATGTTTATTGTTTTAAAAACTCTACCAATGAGGATTTCATCTATTAAGAAAAAAGCTGTCTCAATAATTTTATGAGGAAACCTTGTTTGAAAAAGGTAATTGTTAAATTAAAAATTAATGTAGATAACCACAAAAGACGAGCCTGATTACTGCCTGATCACTAAAAGGAGAAAAAAAGTGAAATTTCACCACTAGGTGCGCTGTTGAGCACTGCCTGTAGACCAAAACAAGACATGTGCCAAGCCACGCCTCTCTCGACCTCCACAATCTAAGCAGCAGACCAGTTGTCCACTTTAATTTTACATTTTATGTCAAAAATAGAATGTCCTGAATGTATGCGAGGATCACGCTCACAAGCCCACCAGTTTGCATTAAACCATACTAACTGTGTTAGGTGGGCTACCAGCTACTTGCCTCACATAAACAGTAACACCTGGCCCATTGCTGGTCAAACAACAATTAACCCACATGCCAAATTCTAGCATTTCATTGAATCAAATCAACACAGCAACACAAATCTAATGAGACTGTAACACCAACAAAAAACAGCATTTGATTTTATGCTGTTACTCACCTGTCCAGGAGGAGAAAAGCTAGCTCTGAGTCAAACTGGAGATGCTTCGGCTCTCGAAATGCTCTCCACCTTGGAGGCCTATGTTAATCCTTGTTTTTTGTCTCTTTCCTTATCGGACAACTTCTTTGCCAAAGACCGTGTTTTTTGTGGTAATAATGGGTCCTGATCATGTTCAGGGCAATTTATAGGGAGGGAGGGGCTAAGGCCTGAGTAGCAGCCTTTCACATGGACATACATGCATGCACGGCCGACCCGGCTTTGTAAACAAGAGACTGGAGGAAAACACAAAGGGATGGTGTGTGACGTCATATCATATTCCATTATATATTCCAAGATACCATTAGTTCTTCACAAAACTATGTTTTATTTCTTTCTGTCTAAAATAATGCAATTTAGCTTATTGCTCCTTTAAATAGAACCTTTCTGACAGCATGAAGTAAGCTAATATGTGTCAAAAAGCAACACATCATGCTCTGATCTAAAAACCTTAAGAACAGATAAGAAAAAAGTCACTGACATCTATCAGTCAAGAATTGGTCAATAAGCAATTTCTAAGACTTTGGAACCTCAATGAACTTCAGAAATATTGCCAACAAGAAACATCGAGCATAGTAGTGAATCTACCTAAAAATGTACAACCTACAAAGATTACCCCAAGTCAGTGCATCTGCAACTCTTTCAGGAACTCACAAAATAGTCCAGAATAACATCTAAAACTCTTTAGGCCTCAGTTGCCTTAGTTAAGATCAGTCATCCTGATTCAACATTAATAAAGAGACTGGGCAAAAATTATATCCATGGAGAAGTTCCACGGCTAAATCAATAGCTGACCTATTCTGTGGACTGAAAAGACAAAAAGGGAACTTTCTGAAAAGTGTGCAATCTGTTATGTCTAGTGTAAAACTAATACAGCATCTCAGAAAAAAGAGCATTGTACTGACATTTAAACTTAGTTGTGGTAGAGAGATGGTCTGGGATTGCGTTGCCTTTTCGGGACCTGGAGAACTTGCAATGAAAACTGCTCTCTAGTAGAATATCCTGAAGGAGAAAGTCCTGCCATCAGTTTGTGACTGTAAGCTTCAGTGCATTTGAGTTATGCAATCGGATAATGATCCAAAGCAAACCATTAAATACGCCTATGTATGAGGGACTAAATAGACTAAACGAAGGTTTTGGAGCAGCCTAGTCAATGTCTAAACTTAAATTCAATTGAGATGCTGTGGCATGCATCAAATAGGCTGCTGATACTTCAATTCAATTCAATTCAATTTTATTTATATAGCGCCAATTCATGAAACATGTCATCTCAAGGCACTTTACAAAGTTAAATTCAATCATATTATACAGATTGGGTCAGATTATACAGATTGGTCAAAAATGTTCCTATATAAGAAAACCAGTTGATTGCATCAAAGTCCCGACAAGCAGCATTCACTCCTGGAGAAGCGTAGAGCCACAGGGGGAGTTGTCTGCATTGTACATGGCTTTGCTGCAATCCCTCATACTGAGCAAGCATGAAG